>RJWM01034156.1:0-19956 GCA_004363535.1 Dasyprocta punctata
TACATAGTTGGGTGCTCCCATATTCGGTGCATGTATATTTATGATTGTAATCTCTTCCTCTTAAAGTTTTCCCCTAACAAGTATGTAGTGACCTTCTTTATCTCTTTTGATAATTTTTGGTTTGAAGTCCATATTGTCTGCAAACATAATAGCTACCCCTGCTTTTTTCTGGGTTCCTGTTGCATGGAGTATTGTTTTCCAGCCTTTGATTTTTAGTCTGTGAATTTCTTTTTGATTGAAATGTGTTGCTTGTACATAGCATACTGGTGAGTTTTGTTTCTTAACCCACTCTGCTAGTCTATTTCTTTTTATTGGTGAGTTGAGAACATTTACATTGATTGCTATAATTGATACGTACTGGCTCATCCCTGTCATGATATCTTTCTGTTGTTGGTTTTCTACATTTTCTGTTTAGTTATTTGCCCTGCTTAGTGGTTTCCTTTTGTTGTTTTTTCTTAAGATTGTGGCTCTCTTTGTGTCTTTCTAGAGTGTCTTTCAGTACTCTTTGTAGTGTTGGTTTGGTGGCCATAAAGTTGTTCAGTTGTTCTTTGTCATGAAAGTATCTTATTTTGCCATCAATTTTTAAGGATAGTTTTGCAGGGTACATCAATCTGGGTTGAAAGTTGTTTTCTTTCAGGATTTGAAATACTTCACTCCAAGCTCTTCTTAACTTGAAGGTTTGTGTTGAGAAGTCTGCTGTGATTCTGGTAGGCTTTCCTTCATAGGTGATCTGTTTCTTTTCTCTGACAGCTTTTAATATTTTTTTCTTGTTCTGCATTTCTGACACCCTCATTATTATATGTCTGGGTGAAAATTTATTTTATGTTTAATTGGGGTTCTGTATGCCTCAGTTACCTTTATTTCAGATTCTCTTCCCATGTTTGGAAAGTTTCTGCTATTATTTCTGTGAATAGTCTTAGTGGGTCATTAGTACTGACCCCTGCTTTTTCATTTATGCCTATTAATCTTATGTTATTTCTGTTGGCATCCTCTTGCAGCTGTTGAATTGTTACTTCTTAATTCCTTACTATTTTTAAGAGATCTTTTCTTTCATGGCCATGATCTCCCATGCTGTCTTCAAGATCTGAGATTTTTTTTTTTTTTTTGCGGCACTGGGGATTAAGATCTGAGATTCTATCTGCAGCTTCATTCAAGTGGTTTTTCAAACTTTCCATGTAATTTTTTATTTCCTGCATTTCCCTTTGCATCTGTTTCATGCATTCTGTTTGTGTCTTATATTGTTCATTCAAAGTTTCAATCATTTTCTTAAATTCTTCTATTTTTTATATTGCTCTTCTTTAGATACACACAGTATTTCTTTAATAATGATTGTCATTTCATTTTTTAGCTGAGATTATTTCTGATCTGTGTTTCTCTGTAGCTTCACCAAGCTGTTTCTTGCTGCATTTGCTATCATTTCAGAAAGTTCAGTTATGTGACTTCCAGTGTCTTCTATGTCAATGTCTCTTGGGTTTGTTCTCAGTGGGCTTGGGGATTGAGACTACCTCTTGGTCTTTCATTTTGTCATTTTCTTCTGGGACCTGTGTGGCTCTGTGTCTTGTGAGGTTGACTGGGCGTTCCCCTGGTGGTTTGTGCTGTGTCATGGGACTGGATAGAGCTGGATCCTGTGCACAGCTAGAGAGGGCACACTCTTGGAATGTGCTGCTAAAGCCTCTGCCTTACTGGCTGGGGGCCAAGACTTCCCAGACCCAGGCAGCTAGGCAGAACATACCCTGGACTGTGGCACCACCCAGACCCTGAGTCTGGTTGCAAGGAGTTCAGAGCCTCTGTGGTGCCAGGCAAGGCTGGGCAAGTCCCAGGCCTACAGTGCTGGGCCGTTGCTCCTTGCTCAGCAGGCCCGCAACCTCTAGGACCCACCATGCTGGCTGCTCCACTGAACAATGGAGCTTGTGTGCCCTATGTTCTGATTGGCAGAGCCCAAACTCTTCAAGGCCCTGCAGCTACTCTGGCCAGTCCCTGATGAGCAGCTCTGGGGAGCTGGGGTGGTCTGGGCTCAGTACCTCTGTGTCCTGCAAGGCTGACTGGGCATCCCCCTGGTGGGTTGCGCTGAGTCGCAGGACCGGGTAGAGCTGAATCCTGTGTGCAGCCAGTGAGGGTGCACTCCTGGAGTGTCTTCCACACTGATTTCCAGTGTGGTTTTATCAGTCTACATTCCTGCCAACAGTGTAGGGTTCCTTTCTCCCCATAGCCCATCTAACGTTTGTTATTGGTTGACTTCTTGATATTGGCCATTCTTTCTGGGGTGAGATGGTATCACAGTGTTGTTTTAATTTGCATTTCTTAAATGACCAATGATGCTGAACATTTTTCATATATTTATTTGGCATTTGCATTTCTTCATCTCAGAAGTTGTGCATTCATCTCAGATGCCCATTTTGCACTGGTTCTTTGAATTTGGGAGGTCTGATTTTTTCTAAATAAAAATCTAAATAATAACCCTTTGTCTGTGGAACAATAGTCTAAAATTATTTCCCAATTCATGGGTTTTCTTTTCACACTATTGATTTTTTTTTTGATTCAGAGAAACTTTTCAATAAAATGGGATCCTAGTTATTGATCCTTTGAAGTATTTCCCACGCTGTTTGGTTTTTGTTCATGAACTCTCTGCCTGCCTGTGTGTTCTCAAGACTTCTAGCTAGCTACTTTGCCTTTCAGTAGATTTAGTGTTTCTGTTTTAATATTTAGATCTTTGATCCATTTTGACTTTAGTTTAGTGCATGGTGATAGATACAGGTCTAGTTTTAGTATTTAGCATGTGGAAAGCCAGTTTTTCCAGCACCATTTGTTAAAGAGGCTACCTTTCTTCTGGTGAACATGTTTGACACCTTTGTCAAAGATAAGTTTCTGAGTGTGTTTGCAGTTGTGTCTGCACCTTCTAATCTGCAGCATTGGTCCTCAGGTCTGTTTTTATGTCAGTACCATGATGATTTTATCACAGTAGCTTTGTATTATAATTTAAAGTCAGGGATTGTGATGTCTGCTGCCTTGCCTTTGTTGCCCAGGATTGCCTTTGCTAAGATTGTCAATGCTTTTTTAAACTTCCAGAGGAAAAGAAAAAACAAAACAAGACAACAGCAACAACAAAATTAAAAAAAACCCTACAAATTAGATGATTCAGAGATACCTGAGATTATTCAATAACAACACTAGATAAATAAGTCAAACACAAAACTTTCAAACATTTTAGATAACTTTTCAGAATCAGAGTAAAAATGTCCAAATGGGTAATGAACATGAATAGTTCATGCCAATAGCTATTATCACAGTTTCACACACACACATAAGTCATACTTAAACAAGGACATTTTGTTCACTTTTTAGAGTCTAAACAATATTTAGTATTTCATAATAAACTGAGGAGCTATGGGATAAGGCCTTGGAGCTTGAGGTTCACTCATAGTTTTCTTGTGAAAATGGAAAATGGGAGACACTATAAAGGAAAATAAAGCATCATTCAGTAAATGACACATGCATTACACCCTTTTACCCATTATTCCACTTCTAGTTAAAAAATCTATGCATACAACTGAAGTGTGTGGGAAAAACACAAGTATTCTTTGTGACAGAATTTGTATGGCAAGGTTTTGAAAAACATATACATACCTTGTGTAGACTCACTCTATTTTCAGATCCACACAACGGAGCCCTGTGCATCAGTATAAAAAAATGCAAAAGGGGTACATCAGTATAATCATCTCATGCACAATAAAAAATCAGAATGCAGACGACTATAAAGCAGAGTCAGGGATTTATTTCCGGTACTAAAAAGAAAAGAAAAGAAAAAAACCACAAAAATTATAAAGCAATCAAAGACAATTTAGTGCATGTGCTTGCTTTTGTCATGAGAAATTTGATAGGAAGGACAGGAAAGGGGAGAGAGGGAGGGAGAGAGACAGAGAGAGAGAGAGAGAAAGGAAGACAGAGACAGAGACAGAGAGAATTCTAAATGAGAAACTAATAAAAATGCTTAATAAGCGTTTGTGTGCAGCCATTTAGCTGGCTGTGGTGGCACAGGCCTGTAATCCCAGTGCTCAGGAGGCAGAAGCAGGACTGTTACAAGTTTGAGACCAGTCTGTGCTACCAAGTGACCTCAGAGCCAGCCTGAACTGCATAGAGACTCTGTCTCAAAAACAAACAAGCAAACAACAACAAAAAAAAATTTGTGTGTGAAAACTGGGTTAGAGGCAATCGTGAGTTAATGATGTCCATGTTCACAATTCTAATTTTCTAAAATGTAAAATAAACTTAAAGGCAAAGTTAAAAAACCTTTAAAATGGACATTTAAAACAGACAAAAATAAACCAAATTTTATAACAAAATGGTAACATTATCACACACTCAAGGAAATAGTTTAGACAATTTTAAATCATAGCATATGATTATTCATTTCAATATGGGTATTTATTATGTGGACAAAAATAGCTTCAAAAAGTCTTGTAAGTTATTTGATAGTTCAAAAGAATAAACATATTGCTGTGTTTGGAATTATGATTATCACTGTAGAAATTTGATAAGTAGAGCAGAAATAATATATAATTCAATTACTATATCTATTTTTGGAGCATTTAGTAAATGAAAAAAGGCAATATTTCAAATTAGTGATAAAAGAACATTATAGTATATCCATGTGGAATTCATAAACATCAGTATATATTTAAGTATGGATATTAGTTTAAAAATATTTGAGGCTACTTTTAGACTTACAGTTTAGGAGACCATGTAAAAAAGAAAACCTCAAGACAGTAATGAACATACTAATATTGTTGTGAGTTTAGAAAAGGAAAATTTGAAAACTGAATATGGCAAGTAGACCATAAATTTTTTTAAAAAACATATACATTTCATAGAATATTTGTGGTACATATGGAATATATTAATTTAAGCTCACCAATTTTCCCAGAAGACAAATTTAAAAATAAGAAACACATAAAAAATGAACAAGTATAAATATAGACTTTTAAATTTAAAATAAATAGCAAGTACAATTTAAAAATACACCTATACTTACTTCCAATTAAGGACGTGCAAAGCAAGAACAATGATACCACATTTTTCCTGTATCAGCTTGGTAGTAAATACAAATATTGGCTAATATCCCAAATTGAAAGTTGAGCAGGATGATTCTTACCTTCATGTAGTGTTTGTGGAAGGCTAATTCAGGTGAAATTTACCGTTATGGCCATAGATTCCAATTTATTTCAGAATTTGTTCTGACTGGGCGGTGTCTGTGTTGCACTAATTGTACAATACCTTAAATATTTCTCTTGTGTGAATAGGAGTATAAATTGTCACAATAATCTTAAAGCACAGCACACGTAGCTTAATATATCCAGATTCAAAATACATTTGCACTCTGGTGCAACAATTTTTTTCATAGAATTTTTGTCACTTCCTGTCCTATCCTTGACATTTATCATTTTCTGACACAAGAAAGTGGTTCAAAAGTTTGAACACTTATTTTTGGAGAATCTCTTTCCTGATTTTTCATTCCATGCTGACAGAGTTTCACTAGATGACTTTCTTGGATTCTGTCAGTCTGCTCATATACTTCTTGCCAGGTAGCGTAGAGTAATTCATCTGACTGGCAGCTTTGGGAAGAAGAAACTGGCAAGACTTATTGATCAACTGTTCTTGGCAGGATCACCTCTATCCAAAACAAAACACTTTCAACCAGTCTCAAAACATATTCTCTGGTTAATGATAAAAGCTCTGCTCCAATGGGAGTTGTACCTACTAGTTGAATCTAATTCTCATACTAAGTATTTAAAATGCAATAGTGTTTTATATAAAAGCCAACTTTCAAGTGTAACCTCCCATCAATATTAATTATACTCTTATTTTTTATTTGCATACTTTTATCTGTTGGTTCATCTCAAAGTATCATAAAATATTTATAGTGGAATATGTGTCATGCTTCCAATAAATTCTGTTACATATAGTAGAACCCTGTAATTCAGTTCCTCATATTGGTGTATATTATAATAGCATCATCTTCATAGTGTCTGCTAAACTTACTTTATGTACTTACAAAGTTCATTTATTACCACCTGCCTCTGGACTTTAGCCACCCCTTTAATAAGAAACCTGGCAAGCCAGATAATTGCCTCTTTTTCTAAAGATGACTATATGTCCACATTTGACCAGAATAGAGAAAGTCTATGTTGATACTATTATTATTATCATTATAATTTATAGAAATCCTTTTCAATCTCAGAAGCACCTAGATTGGAAAGGTTGGTAACATGGTACCCTATACTCCTGGGTGTTTGTCTAGGCAATACCAACACTCAGAGACAGTGAGTTCAGTGTTGTCAGAACATAAGAACTGCTATTCCCACAGATTCTGCCCATTATGATTATTATAATTCAATATAGAAAATAAGGGGAGATAATGCAGGATGCAGTAAATTTTGTCAGTGATAGAAAAGGGAAATGAAGAAAGTATAGATGAAATTCATGTACTTAAAAGCTGATAATGATGTGCAGTAACTACATAAGGTCTCTGTATGTGTACTCATCACCACCAACATTTTTAGAGGCTGCAGTGATTTATTAAGACATCCAAAATTTGCTTTATCTTCTTCTATCACACTTTCTGCTTTCTTTCTCATTTGTTGACTTAGATTTGTACTCAATGACATAAGGCATAGATTTTTATCTTTTACTCTGGGAAGAATGAGATAATACCAGGAGTGGCCCTGAAAGCTAATGCTTGTAATTAGATTTTGGTTTGGATATTTCACCTATCTGAAGGTAATGTGAGAATGTCTTTGCCTTCTTAAAGTGTGAAATAAAGTCGTGGCCTGCCTTAACATAATCCATTATCATAGCTTTTGGTTTTTTAAATTGTTATGAGATGTAAAGTATTAGAAGATCAAGAGGATATCGCACTTATGAATTTAAGGGTTATGAAACTTAGAAGGATTGTAGTGTGATTGACTGTTTTTTATGACATTACAGGTCTTGCAAAAACATAAAGGAAATGATATGCTCAGAGCACTTAATCTCTAATTTAAAATATATTTTAAAAGTCAAAGGCTTTCAAAGCAGCTCCAAAGGAGATTACCATATACTACAACTGCAGGCAACTCTGTGCTAAATCAATCCCGGGATGTAACAGACAACTCAGATAAAGTATAATGTCTTATGCCAAATTTAAGTTTATAGTGGAGAAAGAATGGGAGACTGCGAGCTGGAATTTGAGTAGATGAACTCAGGAATCTTTAACTCCACAAAATCCCTAGACTTTATGGCTAGAAGAAGCTTCTTCATTACACTGGCAAAAGGACAGTAGTTTTCTTGTCTGCAGATCCTGTGATAATCAAACTGGAGCTTTGTTTTATAAGATGACCTCATGGCACTCCGGTGTCCAAATTCACTATCCTTCTATATATTAAGGAAACTGATAGTACCATTTTTCAGTAGAGTCAAAACTTGAAAGCATGAGCTGTAATTGAAAGAAGTTCAAGAATCAAAATAATTGAAAGAGAGGTTTGGGAATAATATTGAGAGTGTTGTATAATACAGACAAAAATTAAGGCATAATAGGAAAAAATTCCTTTTTTATCAATACATGTTTGCTGTACAAGAAGTTTACAGTAATTTTAGTGAGTAGGTTCAAGTACGTTACTTTAAACTTTTTTCATAAACATGAACTGAAAATAATAACAACAACAATAATGAAACTAGAAAGCGGAGGTTTAGAAATGGAGAGAGGGAGGTGGGTGGGAGGGGAAGGGGAATGAATAATTGGAGATAATTCCTTGATAGTTGATGATTTATGGCACAGTCACTGATCTGGCAGAAAACTCTGGAGCTGAATCTGTGAGCATTTCTTGCTTTGACTTCTTTGATCTAGAAGTCTCTTATTTCAGACTGAGTTTTGCATAAGGATGTATGTCCCACCCTTTCTTCCAATTAGCTGTTTCTGGTTGGTTTTCTCTGTGCATCTCCAAGGTAGCTCTCCCTCTATTCAATCGTGTTGAATCTCTCCTTGCTTTGGCCTATTGAGACCGGGAACACAAAGCAATAGCCCACCTTAAATATAGTGGAATTCCAGAAGTTCTTGAATACAATATATCCACTTGAGTGAGGGAATCTAAATTTTAGGAAGTGAAGACCTACAGCTGAGTTCTGGTTCTTTACACCATGGTTATGTTCTCCAGAAGAACACATAGAACATTTAAAAAATACCTTACTAAAGCAATATGATCTGCCCTGAAGGCAAGCAATTATGATCTATAAGAAAATTTCCATGCCTTGTCCTTGCAGGTTAGACTTGAAGCTGGAGATGCCACGTCAGATTGGACTGCTTAATTTTGCTTCCAAAATGGCAACAGCCAGGTGGCAGCATTGGACTGGCCTGGACAAAGTAGATGCAATTATCTTAATGGGAAGTTGAGGTAGTACTTAGATTTTATTACTCTGCATAAATCCATGGCATTAGTTAATAAATAAATCTTGATTGTGGTATTCCAAAAGGCAAAAAGAAGGACCAGAATTTGATTTATTTGCCTTATTTGCATTATGTAAAATAAAGATAACTTCCCGTAGAACATTGAACCTAGTCTCCACAGCTTAGTCACAGCTGATCATGTTCTTCAGATGGACAGGAAAAGACACAGAGCCCACTAACTGAAAGGAGTCCAGTATTATTACAAATGTTCTTGAACTGTAATCTCAATATATATAGCTAATATTGACACACTCTTCGTGCAAATGATCTGTGGCCACCTACCAGGTTACCATTCACATTAAGATAGCCAGGATTTGTACTGCATAGTGGACACTGGGTGGAAAAAAAAATCCAGAGCATCAAAGATTCTAAGAGGAATATGAAATGAAGATAACTGTGCCCCATCAAATAGTGCTCAGATATTTCTAAGGTTACTGGATATTCCCTAGGACAACAGAATTCTAAGACTGAAAATAGCTGTTGCTTGAAAAGACAGACATGAGCTTTCCATCATCAATAGTAAGAAGATTCAGATGTCATTGGAATTGATAAACACAAGTATACCAGAGAGACATAAGGCATAGCGCATGAACTTACAGTTCTTTCACTTCCCAAATAGAGTGATATCACCTGTCTGGGAACCATCTCTACAACACATGTAACTATTCCTACACTAAATGCAAACTGGAGAGCCTTGACCACCACAGATCCACAGCCTCATCTCCTACAATCCTAACTAATCTGCAGTGATGGCTGAGGTTTATGATGGTTCCACTGTAGCAACAGTAGTGGGATTTGTAGCAGCTCTATGGCCAAAGTACAATCATACCTTAACCATTGAGATATGTATCCCATAGCACATATCTGGAGGAGCTAACTTGATTATGCACTAAGAAATGACAGAGTTACCATTCTCTGATCCAAATTTTAATGCAATTTTAATTTGAAGAAAGAATCAGCAAATTAATGCCTCAGGCATGTCTTCCCCTGACAGACTGTTCTGAAGCTTGTTCATTCCATAGAGTTTCTTTGGAGAAATTATGTGTTACTAAACAAATTCATTTATTTTCTTTAGACATTGTAATCCTAGGTTTAGCATAATTTTATTCACTCCTTCTTTTCTCAAATCTTTTCCCTTTTTTCCTAACTCTTATTTTCCTGGGATTGTGCATTTTAATAGAACATTAGCACATACATTTTACACCAAATTGATTCTGCAAAGCTAACACTAATAAATATGATACTGTTTTAGCCTAAATGTCTTAGCATATGCAATGTTTTAAAATAATGACCAGTCCATACTAAAAAATATGATAGCTACTTCCATTATTATTAATATTAGTATGAAGAGGTAAATTATGAATGTGATCATCAATATAGTGATATTAAATAAAAAAGCAATTTCAGAAGTAACACCTTCATGATATGATTTATTTACATGTTATCTAAAATTGTTCTACATGATATTATAAATCAATGAAGTTTATTGGACATTTGAGCTTAAAAAGAACACAATATTCATTTTTGATATTCATTTAGTAAAATAGTAAACACATGAAATCAGTATAGTATAAAATACACCATTTTTATTTTTTAGAGAAAAAACAAAAACAATGATACAGAATTTCATAACAATATAATAGGAAATTAGAAATGGTTAATATTTCCATATTATTATCTTCAAAGTAATTGCTCAGATTGCAAAGTACAGGCATGCAAAATTAATTAAACAATATAAGCAAAAACTATTCAATGTGCTAAAAGAAGTTAGTATACTTAGCTATCTTGTATGTGTGTATATATACATAGGTATGCATAAATGATATATATAAAACATGCAAGATCATTAATATATATATGTATTTTTTCTTTCCTTCCTTTCTCCTTTCCCCCATTCCAGTTGTTGCTTTCTTTTGAGTAGTTTCTTTCACTTTCACAATATCTGTTGTAGATTTTGGATCTTATTTACTCTTCAATTTTATTACACTAGGGAGACAATATGATATTTATATATCCGAGTCTGATTTATTTCACTTATGAGTATGGTTTCTAGTTGCATCCATTTACCTAAAAATCCCTCAGGTTTATCCTTCTTTGTAGCTGGATAGTATTCCAGTGTATAGAAATACCACATTCTTTTTATCTAGTCCTAGGTTGATGGGCATTTGCATTGTTTCCAAGATTTAGTTATTACAAATTCTGCTGTTATAAAAATGGGTGTGCATATATTGCTTTGGTATGATGTTTTTAGCTTTTCTGGAAAAATACTCAGAAAGGGACAAGTCGGGTCAAAAGGGACCTCTAATCTTAGTTTCTCCACACTGATTTTCACAGTGGTTGTACCGTTCCACACTCCCACCAACAGTAGAGAAGGATTCCTTTTTCCCAAATCCTTCCATTAGGTTAATTTCTTGAGGATAGCTATTCTTTCTGGGGTGACATCTTAGTGTTGTTTTAATTTGCATTTCTTGAATAAACAATGATGTTGAACATATTTTCATGTGTTTGCCATTTGTAAAAATATACCAAATTTATAAAGTAATATTGGATTACCCAGAAGACAAAATTTTAGCTCAGTGTTTATTGGTATACATGTTGGACTAACATGCCTATTAATAAGTGATTAAAAAGAAATCTAATCCATAGAAATTAGCACTTATAACAATACATATAAGATATAGTTACTTTTAAAAAATAGTTAATGATAGAAAAGTACATAAAACATGAGTATAGACTTCCTAAAATTGTCAAATAATTCTGAGAGTGAAACATAGAATTCAAATGGCATTTTTCAGAAAAAATTCTACGTTTCCAAAGTTTAAGACTTCAAATTTGTGACTACATTAGGCCAGTTTTTTTTATGCTGATGTACATGTGTTTCCTGAAAAGCAATATTTACACAAAAGCAAGAAGAGATGACAAAAAAAAAATACTAAAATTACCAGAAGAAAAGCTAGACAATTTAAATTGAATGACCAAACTATAAATATGAAATCATTTATACTGGGAAAGAAGTAATCTTTTACCAAATTGATTACTTTTATATTATGAATTGGAGATTTGAAAAAACATGCTTTCTAAAATATCCAATAGCTTTATTTTTCTTTTAGTTTATCTTTCACTCTAAATAATGCATTTTAAAATGGGAGCACCAAACTATGTAAGACAATACCTAATAGACATGAAAAACCAAATAACCCATAATACAGTTATAACAGAGGACCTTAACACCCCACTGTCACAGAGAGACATATCAACCAAACAAAAAATCAGCGAAGAAATAACAGAACTGAATCAAACTTGTGAACAAATGGACCTAGTAGATGTATACTGAGTGTTCCACCCATCAACATCAGAATACATATTCTTCTCAGTTGCACATGGGTCATTCTCTAAAATAGATCATATACTGGTCCACAAAACATGTTAAGTAAATGCAAAAGAACTGAAATAATTCCATGCATATTATCTGACCATAGCACAGTAAAAGTGGAAATGAATGACAAAAAAACCTACAATAACCACATAAACACATGGAAATTAAATAATACTCTCCTAAATAACCAATGGGTCACAGAAGAAGTTAAAGAAGAAATTAAACAATATCTACAATTGAATGAAAATGCAAATACAAATTACTGGAACCTGTGGGACACAATGAAAGCAGTCCTCAGAGGGAAATTTATACAACTAAACTCCCACATCAGAAAAATGGAAAGAACACACATAAACAACCTAATGCTGCAACTCAAACTTCTAGAAAAAGAAGAGCAAATCAAGTCCAAAGCCCAAAGGAGGGAGGAAATTATTAAGATTAGAGAAGAAATTAATACAATGGAAACTAAGAAAACAATACAAAGAATCAATGAATCGAAGAGTTGGTTCTTTGAAAGAATAAATAAAATTGATAAACCCCTTAGCCAACCTTATCAAGAAGAGGAAAGAAAAAACTCAGATTCATGCAATAAGAAATGAAAAGGGTGAAATCACTACAGACCCTGTGGAAATACAGAAGATCATCAACACCTACTTCAAAAACCTTTACTCACATAGATTCGATAACACAGAAGAAATGGACAGATTTCTACAAACCTATGAATTACCAAAGGTGAATCAAGAAGATGTAAAACTGCTGATTAACTCAATTTCAGCTAATGAAATTGAAAATGTAATTAGGACCCTACCAACAAAGAAAAGCCTGGGCCCTGATGGATTCACTGCAGAATTCTATAAGAAATTTAGGGAAGACTTAATGCCAACACTCCTCAAACTCTTCAATGAAATTGAAAGGGAAGTAAGTCTCCCTAACTCATTCCTGGAAACAAGTAATACCTTAATACCAAAACCAGAGAAAGTTCCAACCAAAAAAGAAAATTACAGGCCAATCTCCCTCATGAACATAGATGCAAAAATCCTCAATAAAATACTGGTAAATAGAATACAGAAAATTATCAGAAAGATTATACACTGTGATCAAGCGGGATTCATCCCAGGAATGCAGGGATGGTTTAACATATGTAAATCAATCAATGTAATACACCATATCAACAGGGCCAAGGACAAGAATGACATGATCATCTCAATAAATGCAGAGAAAGCTTTTGACAAAATCCAACACCCATTCATGATCAAAACCCTACAGAAAATCTGAATAGATGGTCTCTACCTCAACCTGATAAAAGCCATATATCATAAACCAACAGCCAACATCTCACTAAATGGACAAAAACTGAAAACTTTCAACCTAAAATCAGAAACAAGACAAGGATGTCCATTATCAGTACTCCTATTCAATATAGTTCTAGAAATATTAGCCAGAGCAATTAGACAAGAGAAAGAAATAAAGGGAATAAGGATAGGAGAGGAAGAAGTGAAATTATATCATTATTTGCAGACAATATGATACTCTACATAGAAGACCCCTAAAAATCCATTAGAAAACTTCTAGAAGTAATAAAAATTCAGTAATGTAGCTGGATACAAGGTGAACACTCAAAAATCTGTAACGTTCCTGTACACAAACAGCAAAGTTACTGAGAGAGAGACAAGGGAAGCCACACCCTTCAGTATAGCATCTAAAAAAATGAAATACTTAGGAATCAATCTAACAAAGGAAGTAACATATCTATACAGTGAAAACTACCTTACTCTGAAGAAGGAAATCAAAGAAGATTTCAGAAAATGGAAAGATATTCCCTGTTCATGGGTAGGAAGAACAAACATCATGAAAATGGCCATTCTCCCAAAGTTATTATACAGATTTAATGCAATCCCAATCAAAATACTACTTGCCTACCTCACAGAGCTAGAGAAAGCATTCCTGAAATTCATCTGGCACCAGAAAAGACCTAGAATAGCAAAGGCAATTCTGGGCAACAAAGGGAAGACAGGAGGCATCACAATCCCCGACTTGAAACTATACTACAAAGCTACTGTGATAAAATCAGTACAGTACTGGAATCAAAACAGACCTGAAGATCAATGGAATAGATTAGAAGATATAGCCACAACTACAAACACACTTAGCCACTTCATCTTTGACAAAGGGGCCAAACATGTACATTGGAAGAAAGACAGCCTCTTTAACAAATGGTGCTGGAAAAACTGGCTTTCTGTATGTCATAAACTAAAACTAGATCTGTGTCTATCACCATGCACTAAAATACAGTCAAAATGGATCAAAAATCTGAATATAAAAACAGAGACATTAAACTTACTATAAGACAAAGTAGGTAAAAATTTGATGACATAGAAGTAGGCAGAGAGTTCATGAACAAAACTCAAATTGCATGGGAAACACTTTCCGGAATCAACAACTGGGATCTCATCTTACTAAAAAGTTTTTGCATGTCAAAGGAAATCTCCAACAGAGTGAAAAGAAAACCCACAAACTGGGAAAATATCTTAGCCAATTGTCCATCAGAGAAAGGACTTCTATCTAAAACATATAAAGAATTAAAAGAAATCAGGCCCCTAAAATTCAGAGACCCAATCCAAAAATGGGCATCTGCTATGAATACACACTTCTCAGAGAAAGAAATACAAATGGCAAATAAATATATGAAAAAGTGTTCAACATCAGTGGTCATTCGGGAAATGCAAATTAAAACAACACTGAGATTCCATCTCACTCCAGACAGAATGCCCAAGATTAAAAAATCAAGCAACAGCTAATGCTAGGTGGGCTGTGGGGAAAAAGGAACTCTTTTCCACTGTTGGTGGGAGTGTAAACTGGTGCAACCACTGTGGAAGTCAGTGTGGAGATTCCTCAAGAAACTAGGATTAGAGATCCCATACAACTCAGCTATCCCACATCTGGGCATTTTACCTGAAGAGTTGAAAACATCATACCACAGTGATATTTGTGCAGCCATATTTATAGCAACCCAATTTGTAATAGCCAGATCTTGGAAACAACCCAAGTGCCCATCAATCAAAGAATGGATAAAAAAGATGTGGCATTTTTATACAATGGAGTACTACTCAGGTATTAGGAAAGATTGAATTGAGACTTTTATGAGTAAATGGACACGACTTGAGACCATACTCATAAGTGAGATAAATCAAACCCACATGTGTAAGTACTATATTGTCTCCCTAGTGTAAGAAACTGAAAAAGTATATATGATCCAAAATCTATAATAAATAATACTATGTAAGGGTAAAAAACTGCTCAAAGAGCAAAAGTAATTGGGAAAGGAAAAAGGGGAAAGAGGGAAGGGAAAAGGAAAGGATATAAATCTGTATATATGTATATGTATGATGACTAAAATGAACATACTGTTTAATGTATTTGTTATTGAGAAAGAACAGTTTATACTCATATGATTAGATCAATTTTACATGTCTATATCTGTTAATGTAAACAACCATTTTGAAGATAATGATATGCAATATTGTAACCATTGTCAAGTTTCTATCATTCTGTTTTGTAAACCTGTAATGTTACTGTTGTGCATTTAGTCCAGTCGTTTTGTCTCTTTTGATTTTTGTCTTTCTTATATGTATCTTCTCTTCTCTTAAATTAAAAAAATGCATTTTAACATGCATATATGAAAATATAAAGGTTTAAAAGAAAAAATTAAAAGTAATCTTAATTGATTTTGCAAGAGAATTTTTGTCTTTTATTCAATTAATTATTGTCATTGTATTGCATCCCCAGTTACATAATCTTTTTTCCATGGATAAAACACGATAAACATTTTTTCTGTTGCTTAAAAGAGCATTTGAAACAATTGTACATTATTTTGTAGTCTGTACATAGTATGTTCAGTATACTTGATTTTGTAAAAATCGTAACTGTTAATTTTCACTGCGGTGGTTTTGACCGATGTCAGTGTAAATAAATTGATTACTTTTTTTCCCATATTTATTTTCTGTGTAGGGTTCTGGTGTTGAACCAGTCACAGAAAATGTATGTGAAGTGGTATAGCTAGGCTGAAGTTTCATAGGGCAGAGAGGCAATTGGCACATCTGGCCAATGCTCTGCTTTCTCACTCTCTTAGCATTTGTTGAGGTGGAAGGCGGTGCTGAGATGGGATGAGAGGAACTCCAGACTCACGGTTACTTCTAGTCCTACTAACTGCTTTCCTTCATCCTCTCCTCTATTTGGAGCAAGAATATTTCTGTTCCATGATTAAGTGTTCAAGCAGGTAACTCTGTAGATTCAGCTTGGATACTATGATGTCACCTCCAAGGTTTTCCTCGTAGGTTTCAGTTCTCCTTAGTGGTTCTAGTGTGTCCTGTGCTGTCTGTAATTCCATATTTGGATTTTTTTTTTCTAATTGTAAATATTGGTACCAAGCAGTGGCAGACACTCAGCACTAGATGCAGAGGTATCAGTTAGGCAGAGATTGATCTGCAGCCCCCACAGTGTTCAAGGCTAAATTCTCCTCCCTTGATGCCTTACAAGCTTTTATTGATGCACATGCAATGTTCATCTCCAGAAAAGTACGCCTAGGTCTAAAACACTGAATATGGCTATATAATTAGTATTTTGTAATAAAAATGTCAAGAATATGAAATATCAATATTTTAAACAGGTCATATTTTCTCAAACATTGTAAAATATAAATATCAGTGTTTGAAATTCTTCACAGTACAAAATGTACTGGAGTCCTATTTGAGCTTCACTGAGTGTTGTTTCATTTTACTTAGGAAAAACATTTTCAGTTTAAAATTAAATTTCACTTTAATCAATTTAATTGAAGGCTATAAGGATGAAATTTCTTAAAATATTTATACACTATGGATAATGTTTCAAATTTTTTATCCCCTAAAAATTTGAAAACAAAACTGTGTTATTCAGGGGCATAGAGATAATGGAAGAAAACATTTAAATTTCTAACAAACTTTAGTATATATCATATCTTGCATAGGGTAAGTTAGGTACTGAAAATGATTACAAGAGATGGGTTATTTTAAAAGCATTTATAAAAATAGCATTAACTTATTAATTTTCCAGTCACATACTGCAACTGACTCTCGGATGTATTAGGAATTTAAAGACAACATACAGTCAGTGTATTGGAATTTTACAATCAATTAAGAAATTTATTTGAGTTCCTTATTGTAAATATTTTTTCACCGGAGGCCTTTTGTCTATAACATTTTAAGAACAATTGTTTTCTACCTTAGTAATACTTTTTATAGGATTTGTTTTGCTGCTAGAGGTTCTGTTTTGTCTGAGAATTTTCCTGATTTATAGTTTTATATTAGCTATGTGTCTAGATTTTGGTCTTCTCACTGTCATTTATCATTCTAAGATTTTTCAGTGAAGATGATGATTACTATATAGTCATATTTCTAAATAATATACAAATGTATATCAGATTTTATGGTTCTCAAATGGAAGTTCATAGCATTTGCTATTCATGAAGGCTTTTTGAGGATATTTATTTTTTCCTTCATGTTTTATATTCTAAAACAATGAATAAATTAAATGTAAAACAATAAAGATGACCACATGAAAGCTTTATATTACTACATAATTTCAGAGCTTACATCTGCATTGATCACTACATTCCAAAAATACATATTTTTTCTTTTTGAAATTTTTTATTTGCAGTATAATTTCTATTTAAAAAGGATTTTTTTAGGGTATACTGTGATTACCTGGAATATTAACTAAACCAACAGAACTTTTGTTTAATACTGGGGAAAAAACGTTATAACCTAACACATTATTTTAATTTCAATGAATTTATAAGAAAATAAAAAATTTAATATACAAGCAAGGTTTGTGTCAGCATTTTATTGCTATTACAAACACTTAAACAAGCAGTTTAAATTAAGAGAGCCTTGTCCTGGCTCATGTTTTCAGAGGATGCAGTCCAGGATTCGCTCACTGCATTGATTCTGGGCCCAAGCTGAGACAGTGCTTTGTGGCAAGGTCAGAGATGTGCTCTGATCGCAGTCAGGACCCAGAGACAGAAGGAAGAAGTCCGAGAAGAGGGAAAAGTACACGCTTCCACGCTGTGAACCAGAGACCTGCTTTATCCAATTAAGCCTTGCCTCTTCATAAGGCCATTGAATTACTCAATGGCATATTGAGTTTAAGTTCCAAAAATCTATTCCCTCCCCGAAACTCCGCCTCTGAACACTGCCACATTGTGGAACAATTCCCCACACGTGACCCTTGGGGAATCTCCAAATAGCATTTTAATTAAATGTGGAGAACTAGTACCATGAAACACGATATGTAGTACGTATCTTTAAAAACGTATTTTATTCTCCCTAAAGCACTAAGTTTTTTAGTCTGTGTTTGAACATGAAGTCCTCCTGCCTCAGTCACCTAGTCCTGGGATTCCATGAAAATCTTTTGAAAAAAAAAAACTTAGTAATACATACACCATCAAAAGGTGCATTTTCTTCTTTTTTTTTAATGATTTTTTAATGTAAGAAAATAACAGGGTCTACAGAGCAAGTTTGGGCTAAGTAAAAGGAGGAAAAGAAATACAACCTACGACGTAAGGCTGAGTGACCATGCAAGAGTAAGACACAGTGGCCCATGGGGTGTATTTTCAGTGTCATATTTATTGTTTTGAGCAAATCTTATTTTTGCAGTCTTTAAGTAAAACGTCATTAGAAAAATTTTGTGACTATTTCATTTTATTTTATTTCATTTCATTTTATTCGCTTTGAGACAGGGTTTCACTATACAGTTCAGACTGGCCTTGAACTCAATTTGTAGCACAGACTAGCCTTGAACTCACAGAAAGAAATTCTCCTGCATCAGCCTCACCATGTGCTGGGATTACAGGCATGCACCACCATGTGCAGCTAAGAATTTTTTTTTTTTTTTTTTTTTTTTTTACGGTACCAGGGATTGAACTCACAACCTCACGCCTGTCAGACAGGCACTTAAGTCACTGAGCCAAACTCTGGCCCTGGTTTTTTGAGGAAGGGTTGCACTGTGTAGCTCAGGCCGGCCTTGTGCTTGAGTTGTAGCCCAAGCAAGCCTTGAACTCACAACGCTCCTCCTACCTCAGCCTCCCAAGTGCAGAATATTTTAAATAAACATTATTTTCAGTTTTCCATTTGGAGATGCTTCACTACTTTGCTTCAGTATCTGATACTCTAGTGTTCAAAAGTAAAGGTCTTAGAAAGAAAACTGTTGACAATGAATATGAAAATCATTAACTTAATGAACAATGACAAAAATTGATAAAATCGATAATTTTTTAAAATTAAAAAGCAAGTCTTGATTTGACAGCAAAATGTGGAAAAATATACAATTTTAATATTGAAAGTAACACAGAAAAATTATTTTCAAGAAACACATCACTCGTGTTACCATACTACCACAATTTTTGGCATTTTTTGTCTTTTAAAAGTATTTGTATAGGGCTGGGGATTTAGCTCAGCAGCACAAGTGCCTGCCTGGGAAGTGTGAGCTCATGAGTTTGATCCCTGGTACCGAAAAAAAAAAAAGAAGTATTTGTATATTGTTTATAAACTTTAAATCAGTGGAAAAAAATTTAAAGTAAGCTAATAGACATTTCTGGGTAATGTACAAAAATGTTATGTCAAAACAACAGCTATTAATTGGCTATTTCTGCTCTGATATTTAAAAATGTTTAAAAAATCATTCAGATTTGAAAATTTAAGTCTATCTTGCAGAACCACGTTCTGATAGACTATATTGAATTCTATATTCTATAGTGAATGTAGACTATTTATGACCCTGGCTCCTCTCACGGACTTCTCAAAGACTGAGGAAATGTATTTTCCTTTCTGTGTATTTATAATTTCTACTCATTTTCTATTAATTTATAAAACACTATAATTTTTGTAGCCTAGAAATTCTAATTCTGTTCATTTCCTTTACTTGATACTGACTTCACATGCAGAAATTTAACATTACTTTACAGGTCAGTCTACATACTATTTTAGACACTTGTGCATACTACTTAAACATTTTTAAAAACATCTGGATTATGTGAGAAATGATTAAGTCCAAGAAAAGACTCAGACAGACA
>RJWM01034157.1:0-19953 GCA_004363535.1 Dasyprocta punctata
TGAAGCTCATGTCCGAGTGCTGGGCCCACAACCCGGCCTCCAGGCTGACTGCGCTGAGGATCAAGAAGACGCTCGCCAAGATGGTGGAGTCCCAGGACGTGAAGATCTGACACTCGCCCGGGGGGCCGGACTGTCCCCGAGCAGCGGGGTGCGCCCTCGCTCACCGTCACAGGCTGCTAATGCTCCCCTGCCAGCGCCCTGCGGGACGGCACGAGCTGGGCCCTGGACCCCTCGGCCTTCCCACGCGGACAGCTTTATTCGAAATGTGGTTTTCGATGCCTTTTGTAACTGAGTTTTTATGAGCTGCATCAAGACTCCAATCCTGATTGTTAAGTCTCCAGTCAAACTCTGGGCACTGAATTGCCTCTTCCTAAAGTGGTGCTTTCTGTGAAAGCCTTAGCGAGCTTAGGAGTTCAGCAGAGATGGAGAAACACACACTTCTGCCTTCCTCCTGAGAAACGTAATCTCTCTGTGTTCTGCCTTTGTAACGCGGCCTCTTCTGCCTCTGAGCTCGGTGCGCGACACTGAGCAGACAATGGCGTGGTCTGCCATCCGGTGCGTCCTTCCGGGTGGCGGCGCGCGCGCACCAGGGCTCCGCTGCTGCCCATCTTGGAATGAAAAGAAAGTGATTCACGCGTGCACAGGAAGAGCCTGGTGGCTGGTGGTTTTGTGCTTTAAAAATGCAATACATGGCCAAGAGTCACCAGTTTGTAACAGCTGTTTGTCTTGCAAGTGAGGTGGCTTCCCCAGCACCTTTTATCTTTTTAACATAGCAGTTACTATAAAGGCCAAAAGAAGTTTAAAGTGTCTGCACATTTGGACTGTTTTCCTGTCTGCTGCCATCCTTTTTCGTTTTTTGTAACTATTATTTTTGTCATGAAAAGCATCCAAAGTAGGAGCTTCCAATGCCACACACCACATTCACGAAGCAGCCACTTCTTGCTGAAGTGCTGACCGTGTTTGATAGCAGTGTAAGTGCCTAACCCACGTCCCGCATCCTTCATGCAAGGTGACTTTTAGAAGGGAAGTGGTTTACGTCGTGTGTGTGCTGTGCTTTGCACGCACAGCCCGCACCTTTCTGGCCGTGCTGCCGCGCACCTCCGTTCAGAGCGTGGGCCCGCCTCGCGGCAGCACCGGCCTATTCTTGAGGGCAGCGGTGTCTGTTAGATCTGCATGAGACTCCAGAGTGACGTAGCTGACCCAGGACTGGTTACCTCCCTGCAGACGGTATCATCTCAGCTGTCTTAGAGACGTGTGTGTCACAGCCCATAGAAACCAATCAATGTTCCTAATATGTTTTAGCCCCTAAGCCCTGTAGGTTTTGTTTCTGGTCCCTGACTGGTGACGATGCGGGAGAGTCTGGCAGAGGTGAGTGCGCCTGGCCTGCTCCGCGGCTGTCAGTAAACTGAGCCCGATTTTAGGTACAGTAGAGGCCTTGTGATCCCAGGAACACTGAGAGACAAAGCCACTGTGCGCCTGTCACCTTTGAAATGCTCGTCTCTTATTCCCAACAGCCAGCTCATGAAAGCATCGAGTGAGACGATTTCCTTTGAACATCACAGGAAACAAGTGTGATTGTGTCACAGCACGGCCAGAAGGGTGCCGATTCGGCGGGGAAGTCAGCATATATCCACCCCTCACCAAAATCTTGATGTCATGTAAGGCCAGAAGTTAAGACACTGTCCTCATACCAGATTTCAGCAGGCTGGAGCTCACCTTAATCACGTGTTCACTACGTTTCCTTTAACAAGTGTCCTGTAGGGTAGGGACTGCAGTGTTCCTCAGGGAGACGCGAGTGCCGATTGCGTCCACTCGTTTGGGCTTCCGGGATGCGGCCTCCTCTCCCTGTGGGGAAGCACAGGGACTGTAATCAAAATCACCGCTGTGATCAGAGAATACTTACAAGGTCCGTCTCACTTCACGTTAACCTTGATTTGTTTTTCCCTTGGTGAACTTTACCTTGAAAGTCATTAACCACCCTACCAAAGAAAACACAGAAGGAACTGCAGATTCATCCTCTGAGATGGTGAGCTGGTGCGTGGAGGCAGAGAAAGGGACAGAATTTGAAATCGCTGCCATGAGTTGTTAAAATTAACTTGGCCTAGTGAGTGACATCAAGAATTAACCTTAGAAGTGTGGCCAGTGAAAGCATTTTCTAGCGTAACATGTTCTTTAAAAAGCAAATGCTGCCATATTTGTCATTTTTAGAGCTTAATCTAAAAATATTTCTTGAAATTTAACTGCCCTCTTAAATTTGAAGTTCATCGAATAAGTGAAATGCTCAGGTCCGGGGAGAGGACGCATTCTGTTTACTGAAGTTAGTAATTTGTGCATCCCTGGAAGCCATTGTTTGATCCCACTTACAAGTTTAGCATTTTACCAGTGGGTGACATCAGTCAGCTGTTCCTTTAAATCATTAAAACCTATTCACAAACCAAAAAACTTTACTGACTACCTGAATATAAATAGCCAAAATTCATGGTCAAAGAAAATTCTCCGTGTGGACTTGACGCGCCCGATTAGAGGCCGGTTTGGGCTTTCTGCAGCTGTCTGCCGGGACTGCCCCCTGCCCTGCCCCACCGGGAGGGCCAGTCCGCCCTGGGCCCGCGCCGGTGCCCCCGCGCCTCAGCGGAGGGAGTGAGCTCTCTTTGGTCTAAGTTATGTTCTCCTAGGACGTGCCAGGTTTTTTATTTATTCACGCTAACAAATATCCAGTACCTTTGTTTTCAGGTTGTGTTTTTCTGGTTAGAATAAAACCCCCAGATTTTAAAGAATTGTGCATCTCTGAGTTGGCCTGAGGTAAATCTGATAGTGAAGAATCTATCTCAGGACCAGTTTTATAAATTGAAAACACGTTTCTTTCCATGTGTGTTGTTTTGGAGCATTCCTAAATATCCGAAACAGCTTCAGTCACAGGCAACTGATTTGTCAAAAGAGGGTCACAGCCTCGCTGTGTTGGAGAGTGGTGATGTTCCCGTCGCCTGGTGTTGGGCGCCAGTGCAGTGGGCAGCGGTTTGTCCTCTGGCCCCAGGGCTGTGAGCAGAGACACGGAGGGAACTGCAGAGAGGACACACGTGTCATGAGAACCAGACTGAGCTGGGCGTGGTGCCGCGTGCCTGTGAGCCCAGCGCCTGGGAGGCTGAGGCAGGAGGAGTGCCGTGGGGAGTTCAAGGCCAGCCCGCATTGCACAGTGAAACCCCAGAAAAAAGAACGAGGTGAAGCGTAGGGCGGCAGCCAGTGGGCCCTCCTGCCCGGCTCCCAGGAAGGGAAGTGTGAGCGTGGCGTTTTCGAAGGGTGGGCTGTATCGTGCTAATCTCAGCTGTGATCTGTACTCTGCTTCGGTGGAATTCTTTAAGCTCTTCTAGTGACCTTACCCTTTCCCACTGAAAACTAAAATGTAGTATATGTTGTATAAAATGAAAATATCATTATAGCTAATTAGGGAAACTGTACATAGGCATTGAAAAGGGTAAAAAAAGCAGTTTTATTATGCAATTGTAAAACACCAAAAATCCAGATTGATCTTTGATACATAACACACTATGTATTTTGTACAGCATCTGCTTTAAAGGGTGCCTTACTCAGTTTACCATTAACTGCTTTGTTCTATATACAGATTATGTCCAATGTATCATTTTTAAGTAAATAACCTTATTTTAGTACGCTGTGGTGCTGTGTTTTGTGCTGCTGTTGGCATCGGGGCTCCCTGGTGAGGGGTGCCCTGCCCTGGGCGAGGAGTTCTTTGCCTTTTATTTTAAAAATTGGTTTTTTATTAGAAAAGTGTGCTCATGACAAATTTTGGGAAACGTAGGAAAGAATACAGAAGCAAATAAAAATCAAAACTTCACTTCCGGCCATCCCCGTTCCATTTGAATGCTTTTTTCTACCTTGTTATTTTACGGTTTTAGGTCCCGATGTGCCGTCACTGGCCATTAACGACACACTTTTTAAACAACCGCCCCTGTATCGCACCAAGTCGGTGCCCTCGTGTCCAGCAGCTGCCGTGTGGGTGTCTGGGTGGTCTCTGCAGTTTCCAGGCTGAGAAGGGGGATGTGCGCTGAGAGGGCCCGGGACCCCCCCTCCCTGCCCGGCGCGGCCCCTGGTGAGGAGGGTGCACGCTGCCTGTCCCTTCGCCTCTGCTGCCTGTGGGCCTCAGAGTCCACAGGGCGCCCCGCGTCTCCGAGTGGGCCCAGGGACGGACTTGCCGTCGCTCCAGCCGTGCAGTCTGGACAGCCGCTTCCCTTTCCCTTGCTGCACAGGACGGAGACCAGGGTGTCTTTCCTGTTGGAGCTTCAGCACTGATGAAGAAGTGGGCGTGTCAGCCTCGCAGGTTGGTGCAGGCGCCCGCTGTGTGGCTCCGCGGCACAGCCCTTACCCGGCAAGTGTGAAGCCCTGGGTTCCGTCTCCCAACTGTCAAAGAAAAGGTTTTTCAAGCAGGCATCAATCAGCGGGTGGGTCTTCATTCCCTGGCCAGTGCGTAGACACGCAGTACGAGGGCTCACATCCAGGCCTCCTTACCCCCGCCCCACCCCTTGGTGAAAGTTTTTAATTTTGAGACAGGGTCTCTGCTGAGGTGCCCCCAGGGTGACCAGGAAACCAGGTGGTGGCTGTCCCTTCTGCAGCTCTGATCACTGATGACCAGCGTGACCTGGGAATCCACACCACTCGGGTCACGACAGCTAGGGGAAGCCCAGTGCCCCCACGTCCGCCTGTCACCCTGTGCTTCATGCCGGGCCGAGGAGTCTCCAATACCAGAGCTCACCCCGAGCACTTAGGACCTGCGGGCTTCGGGCTGGGGAAGGAACCTGGGCTCCCGGAGGGCACCACCTTGTGACGAGAATCCACACTCAGTCTGCCAACTAAAATGCCGGTGTTGGCGAGCAGGGAAAGAACTGACTGCGCACCTATAATCTCAGCACTCTTGGAAGCAGAGGCAGGAGGATCCCAAGTTGGAGCCCAGCCTAAGTAACCTAGTGATTTACCAAGACCCGATCTCAAAAATTAAAAGGAACCTGGAAGTGTAGCTCAGTGCGAGGACACTGGGTTCCCTCCCCCGAAAAAGAGTGGGCAGTCCTGAGAGCACGCAGGTGTTGAGACTTTCAGTCTGACCGCAGCGGACCCCCGCCTTCCTGACCCTGTCATGGGCAGAGTCTCACACTGGTAGGCCAGCCACACAGGCCTCTTCATTTTCTTGATGGCCTGAAATTTAAACTTGCTGTATCGAAGTAAATTCTTTCTGCTACCTGGTACTAATTAACTGGGTTCTTTCAACCTCCTGTTATTTTTCTTGTTGCTGGAACAAAATACCTGACATTCGAGGAGAGGTTTATTTCAGCCCACGGGTTGTAGAGGTTCTCGGCCCATAGGTGACTGGCTGAAGGTGCGGTGGCATGGCAGAGGAGAAACAGTCCCTGGAGGGCGGGCGGGGGGCGGCAGCAGCCAGCCTTCCCCTTCATCCTGTCCAGCCTCCAGCAGACTAATTTAGTACCAACACCCTCTCCTCCAGTATAGTGCGCCCTAGACCCAGCCAGCTCCAAAAGCTCCACCTAGGAGCGCATGAGGCTTTGGGGGACATCTAGATGCAACCATAACACCTCCCCTGGAACTTGAGAATTTTTCATGATCACTAACTGCAAGCCTGTCATCCATGAACTGGAGAAGTTTTATTACTTCTTGCCTCTTATTTGTCTTTCTAGAACTCCAATTTTTTTTTTTTTTTTTTTTTTTTAAGATGAGTTCACAATATATTGCCCAGGTCTGGGACTTACGGCTCAAGTACTCCTCCTGCCTCAGCCTCCTAAGTAGCTAGGCCTATAGATAAAGCATAAAATGCCTCACCCCCCACAAACCAGTATACTTAAGTGTCAGTTTCTTTTGCCCAAGTAACCTCCAGTTTACCTCAGTTCCTGTTACTAGTTCCTGACCAGAAACGGCTGGTCACTGTGATGCCTATTGTAAGAATCAATCCCCAAATGACAAAGCCACTTTGCTCCAAACTTCCGCTTTGCAGCTTTTCAAAAACCTCACTCCCAGAGCATTTGGGCTGACCTCTTTGGGAACAATCCTGGTCAGTCTGCCGGCGTAAATAAAACTGCTTTTTGCTTGCAAGCCTAGGTCTAGGTGTCACTTGGTTCTTCATCCGGCCTTGCCGTTACACTGGGTGCTTCGCGCCCAGGCAGACCACCTGTGAGATAAATATTAGGTCTTCTGGGTGTTTCTTTCGTACTTCTTGGCATGTTTCTTAGTTTTTCCCTCCTAACTTCTCAGCCCATCTGCTGAGTTTTTAAAATTTCAACAACCAAATTTAAATTTATTTTGAAAAAATTTCAAACCCTCAAAAAGTTGTAAAGATAGTCTAAGGAATGCCACTTACCCCTCGCCCAGAGTCTGTTTTGTTTTGTTTAGTTTAGGGTTTTTTTTTGTTTGTTTGTTTTTGGTGCTGAGAGTCGAACTCAGGACCTTGCGCTCGCCAGGCAGCTGCTGTCACTGGCCCAAGAGAAACTTTATGTCATTCTGTTTTATTTGGAACCAGGAATCGAACTCAGGACCTCGCACTTGCCAGGCAGGCATCGTGTTGCTGAGCTGTACCATTGGCCCAGTTTTTTTGAAACAAGATCCCACTGTGTAGCCCAGGCTGGCCTCGAACTAGCGGCGATCCTCCTGCCTCGGCTACCTCATCGAGCAGACCTGTAGTATTTTGCTGCCACGGTGTCATCCTGTGTTTACCATCACCAAAGGCTCTTCTCGTCGAGGTTGCAATCCCACATTTGCCGCGCGTTCCGTGCTGCGGGGTCCGGCTGCTGTCCCGCGCCCCACTCAGCCAGGACCTCACTGCCACTCGCCCGACCTGGCCCGTCCCCATTTGCCGGAGCATCGCTGGCTGCTCAGGAGCCTCCTGGCACCCGCAGAGTCGGCCACCTCCCTGAGCCCTTGGCCTGTCGGGGCGATGGTGCTCACAGCCAGACGCGGCGGGCAGCGGCCCAGCTCGCGATCCCCGTCTCCCGGGCCCTGGGCTGCGGCTCCGGCAGCACTCACCTCGAGTGTGCTACTGCAGAAAAGAATCCTACGTCCTCTGTGCTGTCCAGGACTCTGGGTGCCCCGCATCTCGAGCCCGCTGTGCTAGGGAGCCCTGTGGGCCTGACGCAGGCCATCTGGGGGCCACGGCCCCCCTTTGTCTTGGTGAGGCCCTGCTCCTCCAGTGATTGGTGAAAGAGGAGTCCGAGTTAGGGAAACGACCAGTTTGACTCGGTCCCTCTGGTGGGCAGTGGAGTCTGACCTGTCATGGCCCGCGGAGGAGCTGTCGCGGGATCCAAAGCCCACAGGGGTCCAGGCTGCATAATCCATGATGTGGGCACCGCGCCTGCGGGAGACCCTTGGGGTGCATGCCTGGGGCTGCGTGTGGGCGAAGGTACCGGGGGTCCCTAGACCTGGGCACCCTTGTCCTGCCTGAGGCTTAACACATAAGGCGGATGCAGCTCCGGAGAGTGGCCGCGGGCCAGGTCCTCCCTCCTTTCCCTGTCACCCCCTGCCCCGCTGGGGCTGCTCTGCCTCATGGCTCTGCTCAGTCACCTCGACGCCTGGCACAACTGGATGGAGATGCTTGCTCCAGTTGGCAGGGCCGGCCACCTTTTCTGGGCATCCAGTCTTTGGTCTGGGGTGGCCTGGACTCGGGCTGCTCTTGGCAGCAGACAGCTGCACGGGGTGGGTAAGATTTCCACCTGTGGTCAAGGCTGAGCGCTGGCAGTTTAACCACCTGTAACAGAAGTTGGTCTCGCCAGCCTGACTGGGCCAAGAGACTCAGGGTGGACTCCTGGGGTGCCAGACTCCTAAGGGGATTAGTGCACTGGTGTTCACAGTTGAATGTGCTGGCAGAGGTGGAGTGCACTTGGGGGTGGTCCTGGACAGAGCTTCAGAGGGGGTCCCTCTCCCTGGCAGCTCCCTAAGCTGCCACCATAAATTGAGCAGCTTCCTCGACCACGCTTTCCACTGTGGTGTTCCTGCCTTGGAGCCAGCTGACCACGGACTACACCTCTGCAACCGTAAGCCACATCGACTTCCCACAGAAGCTGCTGCCTCGCGTGATGTAAAGGAGAATGTTCCAGAGAGCTCTGGCTCAGCCCAAGGTCAAACCATCAGAGGCAGAATGGCCTGCAAACTGCTTGTGATGTCAATATTTTAGCACATTCAGTTCACAAAGCTTAGGGGCAAATAAAGTCAAGGGGGTGGGGGGGTGAGTATTTGAATTCATGAAAAAGTGACAAGTACTGGGCCTCTCATTAATATGGCCACCACCTTATTGCCCAGGCCAATCTGACTTTCTAAAGGAGAAGCGTGTTCAGCAAATGTCACACACAGTATCCCCCAAAATTTACAGGGGTTACAGTCCTAGAGCCCCTGCAAATTGTGAAAAACCACGGATTTCAGATATGGTCAGAAAAATGCCTATAAATGTCTATTTTTATAGTTTAAACCATAAATACACTATGTTCCCAAGAGTTTTAGGCTTAGCTTTTTTTTTTTTTTTTTTTTTTTTTTTTTTGTGGTACTGGGGATTGAACTCACAACCTCGTGCCTGTCAGACAGGCGCTTAAGTCACTGAGCCAAACTCCCAGCCCTCCCAAGAGTTATGTAATTTAATAAGAGACTTTTTAAGGATCCAGAAGGTGCAGTGTCTCGGGGGCATCTTAGGGGAACTTCGGGCTTTAAGAAGGAGGAAACTTCACATACTCCAGACAGCTACTCGCAGTACAGCAGCCTGTAAGAGGCGGGAAAGCCGGTGCACAGGGCCACAGCCAATCAGCAGCAAGGAGAACTGAGCAACACTCTTGGATTGGCTACTTGCAACCCTCCTGCCAAAAATACAACTGCGGAGGATATTTGCAGTATTTGTGAAACTGGCGGGGTGGTGGGGGGAGGCCACAGTTACTTAGATTCTAAGGAAAAATCTGTGAAAGGCTGAGAAGGCTGAGCCACACCTGTAAGGGGGTCTACCGGGCTGCTCAAGACCCAGTTCATTTTCTGATGGCGAGGGGACTGCTTTCTCAAGCCTGTTCGCCTTAGGATCTGAAATTTTTTTAAATCATGTTGCTGCGGCTTGGATCTGAAATGTCCCCAAGCCTCATGCGTGGGGACGGTGTGTGATCAGGGGCCTCATCCGTGGACCCCTAGAGAAGGAGCGGTGAGGAGGCGGGGTCCTCAGGTCCTCTCTCCCCACCCTCTCTCCGTCCTTCCCCGTGCAGTTTCTGCCTTGCGCAGGCCGACTGCGGACTGCGAGCCCAAAGAAACTCCTCCTCCCCTCACTCTGGCTGTGGGTGCTCGGTTCCCAGGGCGGGAAGGCGCTGGAACACACAGCGATACCGCAGGGAGCACCGCTACTGACCGCCCGGGGTGCGAGCTGCTGTCGGTGGCCTGGGGTGCTGAGCCGCGCTCTCCCCAGACCGTTTCATTCCATGCCACGTCTGCGCCTCTCAGCCGCTGGCTCTGCTCTGTCTGCGGGTGTCACTTTACTCCAAAGGTGCTGTCACTGAGGCAGAGTTTACAGGGCCCCTCCCCGCCTGGCTGGGGACAGGGACCGGACGTCCCCGAGACACTGGAGGAGGTGGGACCAGGGATGGCTAAGCACATTTTGGTCCCTGTTTGTCAGGTCCTGGTGTTTTCCTGAACAACGCAAGGAGAGAAAGAGATGAAATTTTATATTCAGTTAAAAACGGGAGTGACTGAGACGAAAGAAAAGATACTCATTTTATTTCCCTTGGTCGTTGCAAGCAGGCCTTTGCTCCATTTCTGAGGCCAGAGGGTGGGTTTTAGCCTGGGCGCTGGTCACTGGCGGCCTTTGGGGTTTTAGCTCTGCTCTCACCTGCGCTGCGCTGCACCCCAGCCCCCGGTTCTGCTTCCAACTTTTCCTTCCGGCAGCCATTGTGGGAGAAGCTGAAGCGGAAGGCTGGTTTGCAAGGTCATACAGAAGTTTCCAACCACAGGAGGAGAGCGACCCCCTGCAGCTGTGGGGTGCGGGGTGCAGGGGACGCAGGGCCCAGCCGCTAGGGCAGGCAGCGGGGGGACCAGAGAGCAGCGTGCCCGTCCTGCCCCTCGGAGCGCGACCCCGGCCCCGCTGGGCGCACACTGCACCCCGCACGTCTGCAAAGGCTCCTGGGGAGCAGCCCGGTGCTCCGGACCAGGGCACCGGAAGTCCGCGGCGTGGGTGCGGGGCGGCCACGGGGCTCAGGTGCTGAACAGCAGGAAGCCCCCGAACGCAGTGCCCGCGGGGCTCCCCTCGGCCACGGTGCCCTGCGTCAACTCGAACCACACCCGCTCCCCGCGCTGCAGCTCAGCCATGGCAAAGGTGCTGGCCGTGCCCCCGGCCCTCTGCCCCGAGGCGCACAGCGGGGTCTGATGGTGACCCCCGATCACCAGCTGCCCTGTGCCGGGCCCGGGGCCGAATTCCACGCTCACTGCAAACAGGTAGACTCCGCGCGCGGGCGCCCGGAAGTAGCCGTGCTCGGGGAAGTAGCTGCTGCCGGCGTTGACCGTCGTGGTGTCGAACTTCACCGTCTGGGGCGCGGCGGTCCCTGTCCCGTTGGAGAGGCTGGTGTAGAAGGCCACGGGGGAGCCTGGAAGGCAGAGACGGGCTCAGCGACTCGGTCCCTCAGCTCTTTGGCTGAGAAACTAAATGCTGAGACTTTCCTGCCCCTTCATTAGTATCAGAAATAGGCGACTTTTTTCTTTTTCTTTTTGAGACATAGCCTCACCTTGTAGTCCAGGCTGGCTTTGAACTCATGGAGATTCTCCTGCCTCAGCCTCCTGAGTGCTGGGATTACAGGTATGTGCACTACCACACCTGGCTTGCAGTCGGTAACTACTTCTAATAGCACAGTATTCCCCACATGCACGTGACCACGGAGCCAGGCCTGCTGGCTGTCCGGCTGTCTGGCTGTCTGGCTGGTTGGTCAGCAAAGCCCTTCCTCACCTGACCTTCGCGTGATCTTCTCCAGAGACAAGTGACCTGGAGGGAGAGGGCGCCCAAGCCTGGCTGGCTGCCCAAGGGCTGGGACAGGAGCCCAGGTCCACCGTGACCCCCAAGGGAAAACAGGACAGCTGCCTACCCCGCTGGGCGAGCAGGGGGCGCGGCTCCTGCTGATGCTGCCCCCCACCTCGGGGACGCAGGAAGGAGACCCCCGCCCACGGCTTCTTCCTGTGGCTCCCAAAATGCACACGGCCCCTCCATCACAGCTGGGGAAACTGAGGGCAGGGAGGAGGAGTCTGTCGCTGGAGAATGACCAAGCAGGAACAGAACTTGGGTCTCTCGGTTTAGGGTGCTTGTCCCGTGGGGCCCCCTCCTTGCGGAAGCACTTTGTCCGGCCTTGGCAGAGTAGGCTGAGGCAGGTAGATGCCGGGCACACGCTGCACCAGTGCAGAGGGAGCGCCACGGGGTGAGCCAGATACAGGCACAGGCCGGCCAGGGCGGGCAGGGCGGGCAGGGGCGGCCAGGCGGCCGTGGGGCGAGGCTCACAATGCCCTCAGCCCGGCAAGGCCATGTTCCTGGGGGCCAGCTGGGTGTCTCCGGGGAACGGAGGGCTTGACGCCAAGCCCCCTCTCCTCAGGGGATGAGACCGAGGCCCAAGGAAGCCTGGGCCTCAGGACCAGAGCCAGCTCTGCCGCTCTACAGTCGAATTTGTTCAAAATCGCGTTCCTGTCGGGGCCAACGCAGAGGCCGCGCTGACGCTGCTGTTCCCGAAGCGCCCAGCAGGTGGCGAGCTCGCCCCGCCGGAGGAAGCCAGGCCTGCAGCGCCCTCTGCCGGCGCCCGGCCTCCCTCCACCCGCCTGCGTCCGGGTTTCCGTAGAGGGAACCTGGCCTCCAGGAGGTGGGAGGGCCGCGCATTCTGGGCGTGCCACGCCCCGCAGGGCACGATTCGAGCCCCGCAGCCCTCCTACTGGAGTAACGTCCTAAAAGAACATACCACCGCGCACGCCCGTAATCCCAACACTTGGGAGGCTGAGGCAGGATGATCGAAGTGAGTTCAAGGCCAGCCTGGTCTACATAGCTAGAAACTGTCTCAAAAAATTAAAATGAATGCGAGCGGTGGTAAACAGCTCCGTAAGCCACTAGGCGAAGTGTGTAAGCCCCTGGCACACTGCAGGGCTCTGAGCCACTTACAGGAAGAAATGAGACGGATGAGACAGTAAAAGCTGACCCGGCCTCTAACTCCAAAAGTGCTAGGGAGCCGGGGGCCCTGGCTGGAGCCCCGGGTGTAAAGCCTGGGCTCGGCGTCCGGAAGGTGCAGCTGTCGGGCTCCCTAACACCCCTTCCAGCAAGAAGTGAGCACCCCGTTTTGCAGAGGAAGCAACTGAGCCGAGGGTGCCTTGGCCACGCCTCCGCGTGCCAGGCTGAGCCGGTGTGCTGGCGGCCACAGCGACAGGGGCCGTCCTTTTCCTTCTTCTTTCCAGCCTCCCCCGACCCCAGGACTCACCTGGCCCCCAGGACCCCGCGCCCGGGTCCCCCTGCTCCAGCTCCTGCGCCTTGTCCCTCCTGGGGGCCGCCGGCTCCTTCTGCTGCTTCTTCCCTTTCCTGCCCAGCATGGCCTGCAGCTTGCCCAGGTCCAGGCTGACGTTGGCGGCCAGGAGCCCTTGGAAGTTTCCAAAAAGGGTGTGGAAGAGCCGCCGCTGTTGCTCCAGGTCCCGCTGGGCAGCGGAGAGCGCGCCCTGGAGGCCCTGCAGGGAGCCGTCCAGCTTGGCGGCGCAGGATGCCTCGCAGCCCGGCCCGGCCTCCCCGGGGCCCGGCGCGCGCTCCAGGGCCGCCACGCGTGCCTCCATCGCGTGCCAGCCGAGCGCTTGGTCCTGCAGCCCGCGGGCCGCGTCCCGCAGCGCCTCAAGGACCTGCCCGTAGTGCAGGGGCAGCGGGCCCGACACGCCCTCCGCCAGCTCCTCCAGCGCCTCCTCGCCAAAGAGCGCGCCCAGCACGGCCTCGTGGCGCAGCCCGTCCTGCAACAGCGCCGCGAACGAGGCGTGCAGCTGGCGCGCGTCGCGTTGCGCGCCCTCCACGGCCACCCGCAGCGCACGCGCCTCGCCGTCCAGCGCCTGCACGCGGCCCCGCAGCCGCGCCCGCTCCGCCCGTGCGTGCTCACTCTCCGCCGCGAGCGCGTTCACGGTGCTGAGCGCGGCCTCCACGGTGGCTCGCAGGGCCCACAGAGAAGACTCGTCCCTCAGAGCGTCCGGAGGCCCAGGCTTCTTCTCCGGAGCGCGCGTGGCATCCGGGTCCGAGGAGGGCTTCAGACAGCCGCAGGCCATGGGGTCCCTGGCGTGGCCGCTCAGCAGCTGCTGCAGCGTGGCGTTGAGCTCCTGCAGCCTCCGGCCCAGCTCCTCCTTGTTCTCCTCCATGATCAGAGACTTCTCCATGAGGTCCACGCGCAGCTCGCGCAGCCCCGTGTGGTTGACCTGCAGCTCCTCCACCAGCCGCTCCACAGTACTGATCTGGTCGAAGGTCTCGTCCGACTCGGAGTACAGCTCCTTGATTTCGTGCGTGTGCTGGACCAGGGTGGCCCTCACGTCGCTGAAGGCCTCCTGCAGCTCCTCTTCCCTGTGGCTGCAGGCCGCCTGCAGGGCTGAGAGATCTCTCTGCAGCTGGCCCAGCCTGGCCTGCAGGCTCTCGGGTTCAGGTCTTGCGGCTGCCCCGACCTGGCTGCCGTTGGTCCCCAGGGGTTCCTGGGCCTTGAGCAGCGGCTTGACCTTAGCGTTCATCTCTGCCTGGACCTCGGCGAGGGCCCGGTGCAGGGACTGGCGCTGGGCCTCCAGGCGGCCCTCCAGATCCTGCCGCAGCTGATCCATGCGCCGGCCATGCTCCTGGACCTTGGCCTCGAACTTGGCGCCGAGCTCCTGGAAGTCGGGGTTGGCCACGGAGCTGTCCTGGACACGCTGGAGAGCCTCCCAGTTGGCCTCCAGGTCAAGGGACAGGTTCCGCACGGCCCCGGCGAGGCTGTGCAGGCTCTCGTTGAAGCTCCTCCAGGTGGGGCTCACGTGCTGCTGCAGGAGGGTGTCCACGTGCAGCGGCAGCACCTGCTCCAGGGCCCCGGCGGGGGAGTCTGCAAGGAGGGTGCGGTGTCTGCCGGGGCTGGGGCGCAGGCACCGCCCCCACGCGGCCTGGGGTTCTGAGGTCTAGGCAGCTACTCACCCAGCTCGGTCTCGATCTCCACGGTCCCCGCTGCGAGGTGCCCAGTGGGCAAGGTGCCCCAGGGTCCTGGGAGGCCATCAGCCACCTGGTGGACATCGTTCTGGAGGTCTCGTGCCAGGCCCGCCTCGGGTTCCCTGGGCTCTGCGGCAGGGTGGGCTGGGCAGGTGTCAGATCACAGGAACCAGAGTGGGAAGGGGGGACTTAGAATCCTCGACCCCAAAAAGGCAAATGTCTGGCAGCCGAGCCCCTGCCCACCCCTGCCCATGGCAGACATGATTAATGGGTTGCGGCAGCCACCTTCCCTGTGTGCTGCCCGTTGCCAAGGCCCAACGCCAAGGCCAGGGACAGTGCGATGTCCATCCCTGGTGCAGGATGAGAGGGAAGGCAGTGGGCCCCCCAGGACGGGGCTCAGAGACACAGGGCCCTACCAAGTCCGGGGACAGGGTCTCGCTGAAGTGGCACTGCGCCCCCAGGGAAGCAACGCACCGAGTTCAGAGCCGGCCAGCTGCTCCCACGGCTCCAGGATGTCGCCCGGTTCGACGGGCGCGGGGGTCACCGCGGGGTCTGCAGGAGGAAGCGGCAGTGTTGGCCCGGAGGGTCTGCGTGACCAAGGGGACTAAGGCTAAGCGAAGGGCACCCCACCCTACCGTGGAGCTCGCAGTCGGGGCCCTGGAAGCCGGGGCAGCACCTCCAGGCCGGGGCGGGCAGGACCTTCTGCTGCAGCCGGTACACCGGCTTGTGCACCACGCGGTACCTGGGGAGGAGGGCTGCTCAGCGACCGGGGGGCCCAGCCCAGGCAGGCAGAGGCGCCAGGGGCTCACGGTGGAGGCAGAGCCAACCCCACTCACATGACTCTGTCCCTCGGGCAGTCCGGAGCCCTTTCGGGACACAGCTGCTGAGAGTGGACCAGGAATTTCTCTGTTCTGCAGGCGGTGACAAAGGTGACCACTCTGGATGTCCGGTAAAGGCACCAGTTACTGGAAAACAAGCCAGAGCAGTGGGCAGTGAGCTAGGAGCCCGTGCAGGGACGCTTCCTCTCGGCCCATGGGGGCTGCTGCTGCACGGCACCCACCTCTGTCTCCGCTGGCCGAGAAGAGAGGGCGAAGTTAGTGTCCAGGCCGTGAAGCCAGCATGACGCAAGCCTGGCCTGCACTGAGAGGCCGAGGGGCCCCAGAATCACACGGTGGGGCCCCTGGAAGATGGCATAGCAGGGCTGGGGCTGAGAGTCCTGGGTGCGGACCCCTCCCCGCTGGGCTGTGCAGCTCTGGGAGTTTGTCTCCTCTCTGGCCCTGGCTGTCGGGAGCCGGCCCTGGCCCTGGGCCCCTCAGGCACCAATCTGCCCCCTTCCTGAGACCCCATTGGGTGTCGGCTCCCAACCCCCGGCCGTGCCCTAGGACCTGCACAGTGATCCCGGGAGGCAGGCGGTGGGTGGGTGCCATGCTGTGGGGCCCGCTCGGCTCCCCGTGCCTAGGGTGAAGCCCTGTGTCACCGCCCTGTGCCAGCTGGCACTGCACTAGGCTGAGTGGGGGTCAGCCCCGCCCTCTGCCCTGAGCCCCCAGTGCACAGCCACTGCCATTGGGGTGACAGTGACCTCTGTGGCCCAGAACCCCTCAACTTCTCTCAGCACCAGCTTCAGATGACCCCAAAGTGACAGTGGAGGTGTGGCCCTTCCCTTCATGGCCCCGGGCACACTGGCCGCAGGGCAAGGGGGACAAGGGCAGCGGCAGCGGGGCTCTCGGGCCGGGGTGTCTCCTGGGAGCCTGCAATGCGCCCAGGAGCAGGGTGAGGCCTGGCCCTGGCCCTTGGCCCCGCAGGTCTGTGAGGACACTGCTGCGTGGGCGGGGAGGCCCGGCCCGCTCCCCACCGGGCCTGCACCGACCCCGGGCAGCAGCGACCGCCCCGGAGCAGACTCCCCGGCCCGGCCCCGGGGTGCAGTCCGTCCAGGCTGCCTGTGCTCCTGCTTTTGTTTTTCTTTTCCGTCCTGGGGGTTGAACCGGTGACTTTCATACTGCACTGCGATCCCTCTTTTTATTTGGTTTTTAAATTTTGAGACAGGGTCTTGCTAAGTCTGTAATTTTCCCAGGCTGTATTCACATGTGTGAGCCCCTGCCTCGGCCTCCCAGGATGCTGGGAGTACAGAGGCGGCTTCAGCGAGGCGACCCTGCTGCGAAGGCAGAGGCAGGCGGGGCAGCTCCAGGGGAGAGCGAGGGTTAGCAGGCCTGAGACCCTGGGAGAAAGGAGAGGGGCAGGAGCGGAGGGAGGGGAGGAAAAGACAGAACAGCAGAGCATCGACGAGGGCCACAGTCAGGGACCAAGACCTGTGGGAGCAGAGAGCTTTCCAAGCATGTACGCTCAGGTTCCCGGATCGATGAGAAAAGTTACTACATCCAAGAGCTGAGAAAGGGAAACTGTGAGAAACAGCGTGTGTGCCTGTGTGTGTGTGTGTGTGTGTGTGTGTATGTGTACATTCAGGAGACTAAAGGACTTGAGAATTAAAAAGCCAGAATTAGACATGAGAAAGAATTTGAGTCAAAATGTTCAAGGGTAAAGTAAAGCAAATTTCCCCAAAGAACAAACAGAAGAGAAGTTAAGAAGGGTTCAGAGCCAGGCACAGTAGCGCACACCTGTAATCTCAGGTGTGGAAGGCTGAGACAGGAGGATCACCTGAAATTCAAGGCCAAGGTTACATAGTGAGACCCAGTCTCAAAAAACAAAATAAAAGCAAGCACGCACACACACACACACACACACACCCAAACCAAAAAAACCGTTAAGAAAATTTTCCAGTAATGAAAATCCAACATCCAAATTACAGGAGTTCCAGAAAGAGAGAACAAAGGCTGGAAGTCGTTGATAAAACTGTCAGGTACTCGGGCCAGAAGTGAGACCGGGACTCCTGGCACCATCGGGTTCAGGTGCTGGGAAGGAAGCCGGCTCTGCGCCGCACGCACGGGGAGAAAGGCCCGGAAACGCGCACGAAAGGCGCGGCCGGAGAGCCCCAGGCCCCACCCGACCAGGAGGGCAACGCACCCGGCACAGAGGCCAGGAGTTGCGCGGGCCCGAGACGCCAGCCTCGGGGACCTGGCCTCCCCGACGACCGTCGCCGGGGTGCACAGGTGGTCCCCGTCTTGGCAAGGCTCACGCGGCTTGGGTGCAGCCCGAGAGGGTGTTTCGAGTCTGCGGGGCCCTGGTTCCCATCCCCAGCACCAAAGAAACACAGCAACACGAGTGTCAGGTCCCACGGGCATCTCAACGCGACCCAGAGGTCGCAGTGTGGACCGTGATGCGGGTCGGTGGGCAGTGCGTGGGCGCAGGTGTGGGGGTCCGGAGGTGCTGGGCCCCACACTCGACGGGCAGGACCGCCACCCGGGCTGGAGGCCGCCAGGCCAGAGTGGCAGAGGCACCGCCCGGAGGTCGCAGCCAGTCCAACCCGTGAGTGGACGGGAGACCGAAGGCTGGGACTGAATCAGGGACTAAGACAGGAACCACGCTGAGGAAGAGGACAGGCTGCTTCCCCTCCCGGTGAGCCCGAATGTGAGGGGAGAGGGAGTCATCCTTTAGCTCAGCCAGCGACCCTCCAAGGGGCGCGCAGACGGTAATCCCAGCACTCAGGTGGCTGAGGCAGGAGGATCGCCTCCGGTTCAAGGGGAGCCTGAACTAAATAGTGAGTTCAAGGACAGCCTGAATTACATAGCGAGACCCTGCCTCAAAAAAAACCAAAAATAAAAAAATGAACTAAAATAAACACTCAAATTGACTGTATGCGAGAATGGTGTGTGTGTGTATGTGTGTGCACATACGTGTGTGCGCGCGCACACGTGTGTGTGTTTGCTTTGGGGCCGTGGATGGCATAGGAATGAAAGCTGAATCTTGGGTAATGCTATGTCTCAAGACACAGCGATGTAAGCACATTATTAAACACAAAATAAAGCCGGGCGTGGTGGCGCACGCCTTTAATCCCAGCACTCAGGAGGCTGAGGTAGGAGGAGCATTGTGAGTTTGAGGCCAGCTTGGGCTACAACACGAGCGCAAGGCCGGCCTGAGCTACACAGTGCGACCCTGCCTCAAAAAACCAGGGCTGGGAGTTTGGCTCAGTGGCTTACACGCCTGTCAGGCAGGCACAAGGTTGTGAGTTCAATCCCTGGTGCCACAAAAACAAAAACACACAAAATAAAAATATGCGGTTCACTTGGCACGGTGGTATTCTCCTATAATCCCAGCACTCAGGAGGCTGAGGCAGGAGGATTGCTGCAAAGTGTGGTCTGGACTACACAGTGAGAGCCTGTCTCAGAAAAGCAGAACAAAGCAATGGGATCCTTGATGAGAAACCGTTATTCCCAGATGGCCCGGCAGGAATGTGCTGGAGTGGGGGCCTTTTATGGGCTCTGCAGAGTCCCCTGGCAAGGCCCCCGGGATGCCGGCCCTGACCTGAGGGTGTCCGAGTCCCCCGGGGCTGCCTCGGCTGCTCAGCTCTGCCAGGGAGGTGTTGACAGTAAGTTAAGCCAGCCCAAATTTGTTCCAATAAATTTGTATTAATGAAAACAGGTAGAGCACCATTTGGCCCATGGCTACAGTTTTCTGACCCGGCCAGTGGTTAACTGTAAATAGTAGATGTGGCTGTGCACGCCTAATCCCAGACGCTCAGGAGGCTGAGGCAGGAGGATCACATGTAGGTTCAAATCTAGGATGGACAACTCATTAATTGAGATCCTGTCTCGAAAAGAGGAAGAGATGGAGGAGAAGAAGAAACAGGAGAGAAAAAAACAGAGACTGGGTATTAGCTCCGTGGTGGAATGCTTCCAGGTTCAACCCTCAGTATTGCAAAAACCAATTACCAATCAATCAATCAATCAATCAACCAACCAACCAATCATGTCTGTGTGTAAGCGGAAACGCAGATGAATGAGAAGAACACTTTGAAAGGCAGCGCTGAGCAGAGTTCCTCTCTCGCCCCCCAGACCCGAGCAGGGCCGAAGTGAGCTCGGGGGCCTGCCCAGCGTACTCGGGGCTCCGAGTTCGTCCCGAGCACCAGAAAATCCCCAAACCAAAGCAATCAAACAAAGAAAAAGCCCCGGTCCCAAAGCCAAGCAATAAACAAGCGGAGCATTGCGGAGAGCTGGGGGCCGAGGGCCCGGGGACCAGGGAGGGGCGGGGTGGGCGGGGCCAGGGCTGGGTCCGGGTTCTCAGCGGGGGATGGGGACACTCGTGTTGTCGCGGCGGGGCGAGGGGGCGAGGGTGCTCTGGTGTCCCTGCTGACTGCCCACCCCCGGCCGGCGCTGTCCTCCAGCCGGCTCGGCCGTGCCTGCCCCACGCGTGCCGGGGCTTCCAGCCCGGGGACCGGAGGCGCCGCTGCCCGCCCTTCCTGCGCGGCAGCCTTCTCGGAGCCGCCCTGCCCACGCCCCGCGTGTCCCTCCCTGGCCGCTGCCTGCCCAGCCCTGGGAACGGTCTCGACCTTGTCTCGGCTTCCCCGGCTCCTGGCAGCGGCCACCCAGCCCCGGGCCAGGCGGTGCCCTGGGGAGCCCGTCTCCCGGGTTCTGCGGAGGCGCAGGTGGCCCCGGGGCTGCGTGCGGGGTGCTCGGCCTCACCGCACCCCGACCACCGCCTAAGCGGGGCCTCAGCTCTCCCGCCCGCCTCCGGGCCCACTCCTGGCACCCGAGAAGGGGCGGCCCTGGGGACCGAGGGCGCGGGGCGCAGAGAGCGCTGGGTGGGGCGGGGCGGACGCCGGCCGCCAGGCTGAGGGCTCCCAGCCCGGAGTCTGTCCATCAGCGCGGCCGAAGCTGGGGTGCCCTGCG
>RJWM01034158.1:0-19905 GCA_004363535.1 Dasyprocta punctata
GGTGGCGCACGCCTTTAATCCCAGCACTCGGGAGGCTGAGGTAGGTGGAGCGTTGTGAGTTCGAGGCCGGCTTGGGCTACAACGCGGCGCAAGGCCGACCTGAGCTACATAGTGCGACCCTGCCTCAAAAAACCAGGGCCGGGAGTTTGGCTCAGTGGCTTAAGCGCCTGCCCTGGCAGGCGCAAGGCTGTGAGTTCAACCCCCGGTGCCGCAAAAAAAAAAAACAAAAAACAAAAAAACAAAAACAAAAAAAGATCGGCTCCTTAGTAAACAATGAGGGTTAGAATTACTTATGTATTTCCATTGTTCTCGCCCCTAGGAAAACAGTCAAGATAAAGAAACATCAGGGTGTCAGATATCCAATTTGCTTGCTTACAGAATTTTCTCATCAGAATGACACTGCACATGAATTCCTGGAAGACATCTGAAAGTATATGGTTCATGCTCTGTCTCCTACCACTAGATTCACTGCATTTCTAGAAGTCCTTTGTTGCTTTAGAAATCTCAAAAGCAATCACAGTTGGAAGCAGCTGTTTATGAAGGAGAAAAAGAAGGCTCTCCATCAGGCTGCCAAGGTTCCACCTGAGCAGGTCTCCTGATGGGCTCAGCCGGCCGATCTGACCCTACCAATCCAGGAAGCCAGTCCAGTGGGGCCCTACAGAAGTGAACTAACCTAAAAGGCCCTCTTTGTCACCCCAGTGAAGTAGAACAAGTCAATTCTATACCAAGTGCTTTGGTCAAGCAATAATGGACTTTTCTTTCCTGCAGTAGATCAGCTGATGTCAGTGGGTGGGAGTTTTGCCAAATCACAACTAGCTGTCTCTCGGGAGCCAGACATCTGAAAGTCACCCATCTGAAAGTCACCATCACCCATATGCCCACACTGCAGTTGTGGCATTTGGGTTTTTTGTTTGCATGATTACAAGAGATAACAGAAAGATCATGGGTTAATAAGAGTCTCCCCCTCCTAATGTGACAAGAGAGCTGTCTCTAGATTATCTATAAGACTCCCAGTTTCCTTTTGCTCCTAAAAGGGTTATTTCTATAGGCTACATTAAACACAGGAAGTTTTTCATTTTTCATAAACACTATCAAGAACTGTCACCACCCAAAGACCCTCACCCGCAACTGTGTCGGAGGGTTAACGGAGTCTCTGTGTGCGCCACATTCCTTTCCCGTGACGAAGGCTGCAGGCTACAGGAACCCCGCCCCTGCCCTGGCAATATGCAGCAGTCTGATAAGGCCCACTCCGAAGAGAATGTTCCAGGTCCTTCCTTGGGACTAACACCCTACAAGCACTGGAAAGGAAGAATCTGGGAAATGTGCCACTGAACAATCTCCACCTGACCAGCCTATCTGTCCACTGCACTCACTGTCTAAAGGGGAGACTTCCTCAGAGCGCGGTCATTAGCTGCTTATCTCAAAGCAGCCCACCAGCTCTGATTTTGCCAATCAAACCCTGTACACAGAGACGAGGAGGATCATCAAAGTGCGAAGTACACTGTGTATACGTTTAAGTACAGTGTTCCAGTGAAGGGAAAGCTTGTATTCGTGCAAATATTAGAGAAAAGTGAAGATGCAGGCTATTTATAAATGCAGCAACGCACCAGTCAAAATATTCGCTGCAGCACTCAGCGAGTGATGTGAATTCATCTTGGAGATGAAGCAGGAATTACAACTATGTCCTCAATTGTCATAAATAAAAAGGACTGGTCAGTGTTCTTACACCACTGCCAGATCTCTGGGAAGCAAGAGCAGGTTCTAAAGGCACGAAATTTAGCTAGAAATTTCTAATTCAATTCAAAGATATAACATGCCTAAGAAAGGCTCCTCATACCCAACACGAATTTTCACACATCAACTGAAACCGATTCCTACAGACAGGTCAGACGGGACTGTCTTTATCTTCCTGAGGAAGGCCAAGAGACAGCTGTGCCTGGTATGCAGGGAATTTCAAAATGCCTTCCCCCAATCTACAGAAGCCACATGCCACGGCCAGGGACTCATCCACTTGGGCAGCAGGCAGAGGCAGCGGTTGGGAACCACACCGGTGAGCAACCCAGCTGGCTGCAGATGCAAACATTTCCAAACCAAAGGTCAAATGCTTTGGACTCTGTGAACTTGGCACCCATGTTGAGTGGTTCACACACATCTTAGAGAGCGGAAGAATCCAGCAACCACAGTTTCTCTGAGGAGCCCCGAAAGAGAAGAAAACAGTGAAGATGCAAGGAGTCTCTAAGCCGGGTACAGCAGTGCATACCTGTGATCCCAGCTGCTGTCCCCCCCACCAAAACAAAAAGGCTGGTGCGGATGTAGCTCAGTGGTAGGGCACCTCTCAGTTCAATCCCCAGCACCACAAGAAATAAATATTAAAGAAAGGAGTCTCCATTACAGAGCATTGGGACAGTCATTCTTTTAGCAAGGTGAAGGTGCTGGATGTTAAGAGGCATTTAGACTACTACCAAATGAATGCCAATTTTCAGGCAGAACTACATTGTCTTGGGGGGAAAAAAAGCATTTTATCATCTTATCAGGCCCTAACAAGATAAAGGGATCCTTTGGCTCTACGGAAAAATTCATGAACACCCCGCAAGACAAAAGGTTACAGAAACCATTCATCAGTTTTGTTTCTGTCGCTTAGTCATGAGCCTAAATGTGCACCACCGGCAATACCTTTTTTCTATGGCTTAGAAAGCCAGCCTACATCAAACTCCGGATTTGCAAAGCAAAAGAACCATGGACGCATCCATGGGTGGGAAGGCCCCCCGCCCCACTGTGAACACACCACCGAAGGCTGTGCTGGCACTCATACAACTGAGTGCAACAGTGGATTCTCAGGTCAAACAAATTAACTCAAAACCAGCTTAGCTGCAGATTTTAGTGGCAGATCTGACGGGAAGCAGAGAGGTAAATAATACATAAAGACTTTCAGCATCATGAATAAGAACAAATATTTTTGCTTAAACCACATTCCACTTTGGATTATGGATCTGCACATGAACCTTCGAGTTGATTAATTCACCTCAACTTGTTAGTGCAATTCTGCAAAGGTGAGCAGGACCTAGCCTTAGCAAAGTACTCACACGGCATTGCATCAAAATCCAGAAATGCAGAGCAACACCAAGGAAACTTACTTCCCAGTGCTTCCCAAACACTCTCTTGCTGCTACTTACCTTTTAACCTGTAAAATTCAGATGAAAGGCATTTAAGTGCAGCACGCTGTTACTAAGATTCAAAACTGAACAGTTATGTGGCCCATTTTTATAAATCTCATTTAAACAATTAGCCTGATTTATAAAAGGGCCTGCCTTGGATTTATCAGGTATAGTCACTAGAAATTTCCAAAGTTTTTATTCCTCATTTTTGGATAGCAAAATAATTTTAAGCATTTTTTGGGAAAAGGTCCAAATTTAGCCAACACTCAAGAACTACAAAAGGCTTAGAAAAAACACAAGAGAAAATGTAAGCTCCATTTCATTAGAGATTGTGGCAGAAGAAATAAATCAACCAAAGAGAAAATAAACCCAAGTTTATAGCATCTGTCAAATTTTAGAAACACAATTTATATTACATGTTTTCTGATTACAATCTATCCAAATATCTAGAATAATCTTTTTAGTCCTTGGTTCTTAAGAACCAAGTAGCCATCAAGGAAAAATCAGCAAACACTACATGCAAACACCAGAATGGCAGTAAGAAATTAATATATTCATGCCTTAAAGAGGAGAGGAAAGGAGAAAAACAAGAGGCCTTGGGAATTTTAAATAGGCTTCCGGTCACAGAACACCAAAACCCCAAATGAGTTCTAACCAATCTGTTTAACAGAAAGGTCATGCAGGCAGGGTTTTTTGTCCTCTCTCTTTGAATCATTCAACCTCTTTGACACAAATGTGTCTTCACTGCAAGCCAGGCAAAACCAAAAAGGCGACACAGTTTCTGCATGCTGGTCAAATACCTGGACTCTGCGTTTACGAAACGATGACAACATGATGGAGGAATGTGGAGTCTAAAGAGGGAGGGGGAAGAGTGAGATAATAAGCTTCTGAGGGCAAAGGGAACAGATTTATTTCAAAATGAAGAAAACAGATCTGTAAAAAAAAAAAAAAATAATAATTACAGGTGAAAATTAATTATCTCCTACTTCCTGATATTTTCACTTTGACAGCGTCTAAAATTCCTCTGGGGATTTTCAGTGTGAAAAGAGAACCAAGTTTCCCAACCTTGGCAGTTACTAGTACCTAGATGTGCTGCCTTGATCAATCAACAGTCTTTCTGTGCTTCAGTTTCTCCAACTGTCAAAGTAATAATGCTAAATATACTCTTAAAACTCAATACACCATCCCTCTGTCACACTCCACAAAATTGAGACTCCCAGGCCTATCTGATTCTTAAATTTCCTTTCAGTAATAAGAGAGTACGAGAAAGAACTTGAGCAACAAAGGAAGACCCTACTTGGGCCTAGTTTGCTGGTGCACTTCCTTTACAAAATATACTTTCTGTTCAAAACTGGTGCAAGAGGAATATGCAAAAGAGGTGGCAGGGAGGTGACGACTCGCTGCACAGCTGCTCCAGTCCACTGGCCCCAAATGATCAGCTATGCGGGCCTCTGCATTCCTGGAGTCAGCATTTGCCACCAGGGCGGTGCATTCTTCCACGGCATGGCCACACCGCACCCAGCCATAACTAGCTGTGCGCAACTAGCGCACGTCTTGCAGAGCCCATGAGGACTGGTTACCAAGGCAGGCTGCCCTCAGACCCTCTGTCCATAGCGCAGGGTCAACAATGACAGAAGGTGGGGGCCCATTCCTGAGACTGACTTCTCAGGATCTGCAGTGGCCCCACCCTTTGGGATGAAGGCAGGGAAGGAAAAATAGAATTCCAACCCAGGTATCCAAAAAATGTACACAGTTCTCCCCACCTAATTTGTTTATCTAATTGCTTGACAGGTTTACACTGGAGCCTGAGACATATCAGATTTCTTCAATTATTAGATTACTACAGAATAGACTGCCAAGACCAAAAGCATATCAGTGAGTAAGTTACCAGGCTAAAGGTTTACAGTAAAAACTGCTTCACCCTTGTCCAGTATAGGGCACATCCTCCTTTTCATTCTCTCCACCTAGGTCCCTGGGTAGCAGTTAACACACTTTGAGGGTCCCTTGGAGTAATTACTGGCCCAGTTACTAAAAAAGGCTTATTGTTAATTTCCTGCAGAGCCCTTACTGCAGCACATTTTTTCCCCCATAGCACATTTTTTAAACTTTGCCTTCAATTTGACCTTTCAAAATCTAAGATATTAGCTGCAATGAAAGGGAAAATAAATGACGACTTTGAGGAGTGGGAACCTTGGCTCAATGGCTTCCTACAGCGGCCTGTTCCTGCTGCTATTCTTAAGATTTGCTGTTTCTTGGCAAGACACCCCCATCCTTCCATCTTTGATACATTCTGTCTTACTTAAATCCAATTGCTATGACGACGCAATTTCTCAATTATGAAAATACTTCATTATGGTTTTTTTTCCATTCCCCCCAGACAGCCATGATGGCAAGTTTCTTTAAAACACCACCATGAAGCCAGAACAAAGGACCTAAATATTTTAGGATTACATAAAAGAGATCTATCTGACAAGGTACTGTACCAGTTCAAAAAAATCTCTCCCCAGCTCTCTAGGTGATTCACGTCTTTCATTTAAAACATATTCAATGTTAATTTCAACAAGCCCCCTATGTAAAATATATTTTATCCCAGTACCTAAAAGACACTTTAAAAAAAAAAACTGTCTTTGGGAAGCGTCTAATCAAATCTGCAGGGACAGCTTTCAAACAAAAGACTGCTCTATCATTCCACACTGGCATGGCTGTAGAAATTTTGGACAAATAATACACAGCACTCGACCTCTAAGACACAGTCAGTCTCTCTGTCTCGCTCTCTCTCTCTCTCTCACACACACACACACACACACACACACGCACGCACAGCACTGTATTAGGTTATTTGATTTGAGTCTCACAACAAGTAAGCGCCGCATCTACCTATTATTTCCAAGCAGGTCACAACTGGAGAGGAAAGAAATGTTTATTACAAGGAAAGAAAAGGAGATCCCGATCCTGCACCTTTCTGCAGTTAAGTGAGAGCCAAGGACCGCCATCTAGGATGAGATTCAGGTCGAGGAGCCCCGCACTCCGTGCACTGGCTCTTCCTCCGCACGGGGGCAGGGACGCCAGGGACGGGGACCCCCCCACACCTGCCGCAGTCGGAGGGCGCAGGGCGGGGCCGCGGGCGGCGGGCAGGGAAGCACCCACGGCCGCGACCCCTCCCTGCGACAGTGACAAACTAGCGCCCGCATCCGGGCCCGGCCTCGCAGCCCACGCGACACAAAGGCGGTGGAGGCTGCGGGTCGCACCGGCAGCTTCAGCTGCGAGGCCCGCCCGGCTCACCTGTCCGCGCGTCGGCCCCGCCCCGCCCGGGGTCTACCCGGCTCCCACCCAGGGGTCGGCCGCCCCGGGCCCAGCTCCCGCCCGGGGCTCGCCCGCCGCCCCCCTCACCGGCTCCTGGAAGGCGAAGGCCGTGGGTGCGTCGGGCTGTGGGGTGCTGAGGGGCTGATGGACCGACGCGACGCCTCGGCCTCCGCTCCGCGCCGTCCGCTCCGCAGCGGGTATAGGCGACGAGGCGCGCGCCCCGCCTCTTTTATAGGCGGTCCTGCGCGCTCCCGCGGCTGGAGAGCACGACCGTGGGGGGAAGCGCCAGGGCGAGGCGCGAGGGGCGGTGGAGCGCGCTGGCGGAGCGAAGGGGGCGGAGCTTCTGCGGGTTCGCCGCGGGACGGCCAGACGGAAAGGGCCGAGCGGTCCCGGAAGCAGCCGAAGTGGCGTTGCAGGGGTGGAAGCGAGCCTGTGAGAGAAAACAGGGCGTGTGCTAGGGGCGGGAGGGGATGGTGCAATGAAGTCGCCGCGTCCGCCCTGGCAGTCCGCCTCCTCCCCGCAGTCTGGGTCCTCCCTTCCGGCCCTTCCTCGCTAGCCCCGCAGAGAATCAGCACCGCACCCTCCCGACCCCGGGAGCCCTTCCAGGACTGCGGCGGAGGGCGGGGCAAGGGCCAACGCTGCAGTCCGCCCGGGGATGCAGCACCGGAAGGACGCCCGGTCTCCAAGGCTGAGCTCACCCGCAGGCTGCTCTTCCTGCCCACCCGCCCAAGAGGAGGCTGGTGGCGCTGGGGACCCGTGTCAGCCTGCTCTGCCGGGTCCATGAAAACAAGGATAACTTGGGGCTCCCAGTTTGAGGAGGTGATAAGAAAAAAAACGCCAAATTTGGACCAGGAAGAACAAAAGCGACTAATTCGGGGCATAAATTTGCCATTACAAGATTTGGACAATTAATAACTTCTCATTTGACAACAGAAGCTTGCTCACTGGACGCCAGTGGAATAGGATGCGTTAGTCATTAGATCGAAGACCTAAAGTTTCGTTTTTCCACAATTGGACTTTCCGTGTGTACCAGGCTCCATGCTCAGCGTTTCCCGTGCACTACCCGCTTGCAGTCATTTTGCTAGGTAGACACGATGAGCACATGCACAGAGAGGCGAGTCTCTTGCTTGGGGTTAGGTGGGTAGCATCAGGCTAGGACTTGGATCCACTCAGTTACAGGCACTGCCTTCCGGTAGAAAGAGGGAGGCATTGTGATGCAGGTGGGTCCTGGAGAAGAGAAAGCTAAGATACATGCCATTTCTGTTCCTTCCAGCCCTAGCAGTCCCGGGGCCCTGGTGCTAAACCCTATAACTAGAAGCCCTCCTTAGAAAACCCATTCCCGATCCCCATTTGGGCAACAGCTGGGCCGCAGCCATCGGGAGTAACACCCAGCTCATTGCTGTGCAGGCAGGCAGTGTGGGAGGCCACTGCTCACGGAGGGTTACCAAGCAGCCCTCCTCTTTAAGCAAATATAAAGGCTCTGGGCATTGCACCAGCACCTGGGCCCGGGCCCAGGCCTTAGCCCTAGCCCTGGGCTTCCTGGTCCTCTGCAGTTTGGCTTCTCCTGAGGCCTGGAATCTGCAACCTGATTTCTAAGCTACCCTGGCCGTAGCGAAGATAGGAAAAATCCCCCTATCCCCTCGCCATTGGAGCAGAAAGAAAGAAAAGGAGGGGCCACTCGCCAAGAGGAGCTCACAGAGAATGTAGAGGAAAAAAACACAGGAGCTGAGAGGCATTTCCTGCAGTCTTCTATGCAGAGAAAACAGGGCTGGGCGGCTCCTTGGAGCGTGCTTTTCTGGAAACAGCTGATGGCACCGTGGCCTTTTCTCCAGCCAGTAGCAGGGAAATTGTTGAATGGATTTTCAGCCCCGGGTACAAAATGGCTCACACAATCATAGCTCTCCAAAAGTTCCTAGACCTTTAGCTTCAGCAGAGAATAGGTCTCAGGGCTGTGGGCTTTTCTTTTCAATCACTATCACCCCATGGTGAAAGAGGGGTTTTGCTGCTCTTGCCAGATACAAAACAAATTGGAGACCTAAGGGAGAGGTCTGTTTTGAATCAGAAATGAAAATCTTATTTATTGATCCTTCATGTGATCCGAGCTATGGCCAAGAAACTGTAGCCCCAGCCCTCTCAGCCTGCCACTCACCCACCCAGTTCTGTATTTGGAACTGGAAAGGAGATGTTTAAAAAGCCATTCTTCGCCTGTTTCATTGTCTGGCTCCTTCCCTCCCACCAATTTCACCAAATGCCTAGAACTCCAGTAGGTGTGGGAACAAAGAGAAGGTTAAATAGATAATTACCTTCTTTGTCTTCTAAGAGAAATTCAGGGAAAAAAAAAAAAAAACAACACAGGACAGCCTGGCAGCTCAGAAATCAGTCAAGGACTTTCTCAGTCACATATCTCCTGCCCGCACCCCACCGCAGTGGGTCCAGCTGAATTCTGAACTGCAGCTTCTAGTTCCAGCCATCCTCCAAAGGCTTGATGTGCACCTCAAACTCCAGCCTGTGTCTGGGTGGTCCCAATATCTTTCTATTCAAAAGGCCAACTATGGAATATCACTTGCCCACTTTCCCTGGTTGGGGGCTAGGTCCTCACCCCCAAGCCCCAACCCACATTCTTTGCAAAGTTCCAAAGCAGGCAATTGCGGCATTTTCCCTGCCATAGAGGAGCGAACTGGGAAGAGTCACGCTGGCAAGGGGACTGTACCTCACTGCGGATAACATTCTGCAGTGTCAGAGCTGGCAAGCAAGCGCACAGATCGCCTGAACGCAGTGCCTGGATGAACCCTGAGGATATTATGCAAAGGGAAACAAGCCAGATACAGAAGGATCAATATGGTTCCACTTGCCTCTGAGGTCCCTGTGAGAACAGCAGTTACTGAGAGTTAGGAGGAGGGGAGGGAAGAAGAAATTATTGTTTCATAGGTTCAATTTCCAACTGAGATAAGGAAGTTCTAGAGATGGGTGAGAGTGTTGGTTATACAACCTTATGAATCTACTTAATGCACAGAACTGGGTGCTTTACTTATTTATTTTTTTTTTTTTTTTTTGCGGCACCGGGGATTGAACTCATAACCTCGCGCCTGCCAGGGCAGGTGCTTAAGCCACTGAGCCAAACTCCCGGCCCTGGTTTTTTGAGGCAGGGTCGCACTATGTAGCTCAGGCCGGCCTTGCACTCGCGTTGTAACCCAAGCCGGCCTGCAACTCACAACGCTCCTCCTACCTCAGCCTCCTGAGTACTGGGATTAAAGGCATGCGCCACCACGCCCGGCTAGAACTGGGTGCTTTAAAGTAGTTAAACTTTGCCGGGCGTGGTGGCGCATGCTTTTAATCCCAGCAGGGAGGCTGAGGTAGGAGGAGCGTTGTGAGTTCGAGGCCGGCTTGGGCTACAACACGAGCGCAAGGCCAGCCTGAGCTACATAGTGTGACCCTGCCTCAAAAAATTAGGGCCAGGAGTTTGGCTCAGTGGCTTAAGCGCCAGTCTGGCAGGTGTGAGGCTGTGAGTTTGATCCCCGGTGCTGCAAAAAATAAATAAATAAATAAAATAAAAATGAAGCTTTTGGCCAGATGTGGTAGCACATACTTGTTATCCCAGTACTCAGGAGCCTGAGGCAGTAGGACCACCACAAACTCAAGGCCAACCTGGGCTACATAGTGCATTCCTGAACTATATGGCTAGCCCTTCCCTGGAAAAAAAAAAAGAAGAGGACCAAAACCCATATGAGAGTGGGGCCCCCGCCATGGCTGCTGTGAGCATGGCCTCTTCTGCCTGCCTTGCTTCAAAGGACTACAGGGTGACCGTGAAGAGGGGCGCGCCTCCCCCTCCAGCCCCTCCTCTAATCTGGCTCCAGCTGTTTCCCCTCTGCACCCTTGGGAGACTGCCTGCCTGTTAGGCCGGATCAGTTCCCAGCCCTCCTGCTCATCTTACACACATGGTTAGAATTAGTTTTACAAACCACGTCAAACCTTTTCCAAAAACTTTAGTGTCTTCCCGTCACTCAAACTGCTGAATAGCCAAAGCTACTGCAGCCGACATTGCAGAGCCTCCACAGTCTTGTTCCAGCTTTCCTTTTGTTTTACCCTACTATGACACACTTCACTGCTTTTATTTTGAGACAGAATCTCTCTAAACTGCCTGGGTGGGATTTGAAACTGTGTTCCTCCTGTCTCAGCATCCCTTGACTCTGAGATTACGTGCATGTAGCACTCACAGTTTGGGGTTTTTTGAGGGGGAAGGTTGAGACAGCATCTCATTACATAGTTCAGGCTGAACTCGAACTGACTATGAATACATCTTTTTTTCTTTTTTTTTTTTTTTTTTGTGGCACCAGGGATTGAACTCACAACCTCGCGCCTGCCAGACAGGCATTTAAGCCACTGAGCCAAACTCCCAGTCCTTTGAACTGACTTTGTAGCTCACACTGGCCTCAAATCTGCAATCATGCTCCTGCTTCAGCCTCCCAAATTATAGGTGTGCACCACCACACCCAGTTTCGGTTTGGTTCTTATTTATTTCTCTCCCTCCCTTGTTCTTTGTTTTGTTTTGTTTTTGAGACAAGGTCTGGCTATGCAGTTCAAGCTGGCCTTGATCTTACTTCATAGCCCAGGCGAGTCTCGAACTTGCAAGGATCCTCCTGCCTCAGCCTCCCGAGTGCTGGGATTACAGGAGTGCGCCACCACACCCAGCCCTCCTTTCTCTGTGTTCTTCCTTCCTTCCTTCCTTTCTTCCTTTTCTTCAATACTGGGTTTGAAACCAGGCCCTCGAGCATGCTAGGCAAGCATCCTCCCACTGAGCTACATCCCCAGTTCTACTTACAGTTCATAGCCGGGGATATAGCTGGTGGCACAGCACCTGCCTGGCAAGTACAAGGCTGTGAGTTCAGTCTCTGGTACCTAACTGTGGTTTATAAACTGAACAGAGTACATGGGTGATATGACTCATGTTGACTTGAAAAAATATCCAGGATCTGAGTGAATGTTAGTAGGTTGCAGAGCAAGGGTACTGAGCCCATTTACGTCAGAATTATATTTATCCATCTGTGGATGTATGTACAGAGATTGCTCAGAGGATATTCACAGTGGGTGCCCAGGATAAAAGGATTTTCTAACTTTTTTTCTCTTTTTTTAAAGACCCAGGATGATTTTAAGTATCTGGCTCACATATTTCCAATATACTTTCTCATTTACTCTAGCCCGCAAGAAAAGCAAAGTATTTCAGAGACGGAATCCAGGCCTGGGGATGTAACTTAAGGTAAACTGCTTGGCTAACATGCGCAAGGCCCTGGGTTCCATCCCCGGTACACACACATACGCATGCGTATACACACGTTAAAGTGTGCATTCCCAAAACTTTGGGCCCTCGAGAAGCTCTGGTAAACAGTGAAAATTTATTTGAGAGTAACAATTCAAAGTATCATGGTTACAACCATGTGTAGTGGTACATACCTGTAATTCCAGCACTCAGGAGGCTGAGGCAGGAGGACTTCCATGAGTTTGTGGCCAACCTGGGCTACAAAGTGAGTTCAAGTTTAGCCTGAACGACATAACAAGACCCTGTCTCAAAAAACAAACAAACAAAAAAAAGTTTGAGGCCAGCCTGGACTACATAGTGAGTTATGTTTTGTTTTTTTTAAGGCAGGGTCTTATTTGCCTTAACTCACAGTGATTCTCCTGCCTCAGCCTGCTGGATGCTGGGATGACAGGTGTGCACCACCATGCCTGGCTACAACGACACTTCAGGTGGCGCACACCTGTCATCCCAGCACTCAGGAGGCCGAAGCAGGAGGATTGCCACAAGTTTGAGGCCAGCCTGGGATACATAGCAGGCCAGTCTGAACTACATAGCAGGCAAGACAAAAATTACTGCTAGAAAAAAAATGTTTTTTCTTTTTTGATCTCTAAGCTTTTTGTTGGTTTTGTTGTTTTGAAGTGCTGGGATCAAACCCACAGCCTCACACATGCCAGACAAACACTCTACCATTGAGCTATACCCTTACCCCATCCTTAAGCTTTTGGTCATAGACAATTTCTACGTTTATGCCACTGAGCTAAATCCCCGGCTGATTATAGATGATTTCAAAGATATAGTAAATAGGGTAGTATAATGAATTAAACATCAATTAATTACTTTTCTTTTTTTTTTTTTTTTGAGACAGAATTTTTTTTTTGTGGCACTGGGGATTGAACTCACAACCTCACACCTGCCAGGGCAGGCGCATAAGCCACTGAGCCAAACTCCCAGCCCAAGATAGAATCTTACTATGTAGTTCAGGCTGGCCTTGAGTTTGTGGTAATCTCCTGCCTCAGCATTTAAATCTGTAGATCCAAATACATGTCCCCTAGTGTGTGACAGCAGTCTGATAAACAGCAGAAGTCACAGGGAGGAGGAATTGCAGCCCTGGTGCTTGCTGCCTGCTGGCCCAGGGAGCCCACCATCTGTTCCCTGGCTCCCCAGCCTTCGGAATCCCACTGGAAGCGCAGCTGCCTTCACCTTCCTGGGCCTGCGGGCAGTGGTGGTTGCGTGACCACTCCTTCATGGTAAGTCTCTTGCTATTCCGTATCTGTGTACCCACCATGGCTGTTTCCATGTGACCATCGCCCATCTTCAACAATTCCTGATCTTGGCGCTCTCATTTTCTCTATCTTCCTTTGGGCCAGAGTACTGGTGCTGTGCCTGCATTCCTCTCCGGCCCGATTGGCCTTTTTGGTTTTTGCTTTTGAGACATGGTCTCACCATGTAGTAGAGGCTATCCTCAAACTTATAAAAGTTATTTTTTTGTCAGTACCGGGGATCAAACTCACAACCTCACACCTGCCAGACAGGCGCTTATGCAACTGAGCTAAATCCTCACCCTAAATTTTTGAGACAGGGTCTCAGTATGCAGTTCAGGCTGGCTTTGAACTCACTTTGTAACCCAGGCTGGTATCAAACTCTCAACAATCCTCCTGCCTCAGCCTCCCAAGTGCTGGGATTACAAGCATGTCCACCATGCCTGACTAATTTTTTTGGTACCAGGGATCGAACTCACAACCTTGCCCTTACTAGGCAAGGTTGAGCCTCTGAGCCAATAAATCCCTGGCCGCTGTCTGATTTATCTTTAACATATTTCATAAACTTATTTGGCTGTCAAATTCTTTTGTCGGACCTTGCAGAAAAACACTGAGTGTCTTTGTTACTTTTCACACTTTTGGCTGTAGGGGTTGCGTGCCTGGATCTCTGGGCACTCTGCACCTGATTCTGAGGAACAGATTCTCTATGCTGTCTCCATTCTGGAACCTGGTGCAGCTGCCACCGCCATTCTGGAACATGGTGCTCTGAGGCTTTATCCTCCTAGCAAAGTCTTTCACTTTTGCAGTTTTGAGGCTGCAAAGCATGGGGACCAGCTGCCTCTTCCCGTGATGCCTGCAAGTCATCTTTTTTATTCTGTTCCTTCTCAGCAATGAAGATCTCAGCTCTCTCTTTACAGTCCACAGCTTTCTAGCCAAACTCACAATGTTTTAAGTCACCATGCTGGGCTCTTTGTTCTTGATTCCCAACATAAATCTGGCTAAAAGCCCCCAACAATAGCCATGCCACTGCTTCAACATTTCGCTGCTTTGAAATTTTTTTCACCAGACTAATCAGTCCATTGCCCTTAATCTCAGTCTCAGGCAAAGTTCTGGGCAAGGGCAAAATGCAGACAAACTTTCTGCCAAGCTGTAACACACATCGTGTGGAGTCCAACACGCAATGCAGTCCTTCTTCCCAACAGAAACTTCCCAAGCCTGGTCTTTGCTGGCAGGCTTTCTATCAGTCTTTCTTCTGGTCTCATGAGCCCTGACCAAGCTCTGCCATGCAGAACAACCTAAGCTGTTCCAGCTCTATGCATTCAGGTGACAACTGCAAACCTTTCCAAACTCTTCCCACAAGCCATTTCCAAAGGCCCTTGAACCACATGGTCAGGTTAGTCACAGCAACGACCCCACTCCTGGTACCAAATTCTGTCTAAGTTACTTTTCACTCATTGCTGGGACAAAATACCTGACACCCAAACTTAGGGACAGAAAGGTTTATTTCTCTTACAGTTTTTGGAGGTTTCAGTCCATAATCAGCAGGGTGGTATGGCACAGGGGCAACACTTCAAGGCAGCAGCTGAGCAAAAGCAGCCAGAGTAAAAGGGGGCAAGAGCAAGCCTCTTCTCCTCCCTATATTGTACACAGCCCCCCACCCCAGGGTGGGTGTAGCATTCACACATCTTGCCTGTCTTTGCACCGGATGAGGATATTTATAAAGTAAGAATCCTGGCTCCCTACTGAGTCTCTCAGTTAAACTTCTGACCTTCTCAAATTGACACAATGAACAGGTAACTGCTTCTGCTCTACATCCCAGGATGTAGAGCTGCTAAGTTACTTAATTAAGCTTCTAGACTTCTCAAGTTGACACAATGTATAAACTATAACACTGAGAAACTCTGCCTTGGATGAAATAAATCTTATCTTTTGTGTTCCCATACCTTTATAGTTTTTAGCTCAACCCACCAAGCAACCGCTCTGAGAATTTATTTATTTAATTTTAATTTTTTTTTTTTTTTTTTTTGCTTTTTGAGACAGGGTTTCATACAGTTCGGGCTGGCCTTGAGCTCACTTTGTAGCCCAGGCTGGTCTCAAACACGCAACGATCCTCCTGTCTCAGCCTCCCGGGTGCTGGGATTACAGGCCTGAGCCACCACGCTCAGCTCACTCTGAGAATTTAGTCACAGGGCCGGGGATACAGCTCAGTGGTATGGTGCCTGCCTGGTAGGCATGGAGTCTCAATCTCTGGTACCCAAAAAAGAAAAAAAATTTTTTTTTCTTTTTGAGACACAGTCTTGCTACACAGTTCAGGCTGGCCCTGAACTCACTATGTAGCCTAGGCTGACCTTAACCTCACAACAATCTTCCTGCCTCAGCCTCCTGAGGACTGGGATTACAGATGTGTGCCACCATGCTTGTCACCCCAGTGAATTAAATTTCTATTTATTTATTTATTTATTTATTTTGTGGTGCCGGGGACTGAACTCACAGCCTCACGCCTGCCAGACAGGCACTTAAGCCACTGAGCCAAACTCCCAGCCCTAGTGTTTTTTTTTTTTTTTCGCAGCACTGGGGATCAAACTCACAACCTCGCACCTGCTAGACAGGTGCTTAAGCCACTGAGCCAAACTCCCAGCTCTGGTTTTTTTGAGGCAGGGTCGCATTATGTAGCTCAGGCTAGCCTTGCACTCGCGTTGTAGCCCAAGCCGGCCTTGAACTCACAACGCTCCTCCTACCTCAGCCTCCTGAGTGCTGGGATTAAAGGCGTGCGCAACCACACCCGGCTGTGCCTTTTAATTTTTAAAAACAATTTTTTGGTGCTAGGAATTGAACTCAGGGCCTTATGCATGCCAGGCAGGCACTGCCACTGAGCTATATCCCCAGCCCCAGCGATTAAACTTCTGCCTTGATCACTTACTCCATATAAGGAGGAAGTATTCTGCCAAACATGCTTCAAGTCAACTTTCATTCTGGCTACAAGTTAATGGACTGAAGGCAACCTCCATCGTCAATGTCCTTTTTTAGGCTGTCGGTTCTTCTAGACCTTCATTTTGTCACTGTCACCGCAGGACGCTTGAGGAGGGGAGGCTACAGCAGCCAGCTGGACACCCCAGGGCAGGAATGCTTTTGTACCATGGACCTGCAGTTTCCGTCTGCTTAGAGTCTCCTCAAATTTGCTCTAAGGTGACATAGGACAGTGATGTGACAGAAGCACAGCACTCGACTGGAGAAATGAGGCTGAGCTGGAAGGAAACAAGCAGACGGGCCTGCGAGCTGGAAGCTGATGCAGCCCCGAGCATCTACGGTGAGGAATCTGATGCTCTTGCCAACCGGGCCGCAGCGAAGAGGTCTCCGAGGCGACGCTATCAGGGATATCAGAGCCCTGGCTCTGGTGCACTTCTGTCTTGGATTACCTGAGAATCCACCAGGAATACCAGCATCAAATGGCACAAGCAAGACTATCTCTTTTGTGCTACTGAAGATTGAACCCAGGGCCTTTGCATTGAGCTATGTCCCTAATGCCTTTGAGACAAGGTCCCACTAAGTTGCTCAGTTGCCCAGGTTGGGATCAAGCTTTCGAGCCTCTTGGCTCAGCCTCCCAGAGCGCGGGGATCACAGGCCTGTGCTGCCACATGTGGCCCGCGTCTCAACTTCGACGGAGCGATTTCTCTTCATCTGATCTTACGTGAAACCCCATACACAGAGAGAACACAGAGAGCACACAGAGCAAACGCGTTGCGCCAGCGGACCCTAGAGCTCCAGTGGGGCCCCACTTAACAGCTGTGGGAAACACGGGCCGTACAGCTCTGGGGGACACCGCTCGCCAGCCAGTACCGTGTGTTGTCAGTGATTAACGGGTGAACTTTCCAACAGAGGGCAGCGGTGTCTCGAAGGGATGCTTTCTAAAAGCCCCACAGAGCCTCCATCTGCTCTAGGCTCAGCCCCACCCGGCGGCCCTCCCCCGCTATCCTGCAGTCAGCGCTTCCCAGCTTCCTGTCGAGGCACATGGAAAGTGATGCATTTCCAGGGCTCAGGAAAGAGCAGAAGTCGAGTGCTACCGGGGAGGGAGCCTCGCGCCCGTCACAGGCTCTGTCCCACAGCCCCGCCACAGGCTGAGGTTGGGGTGCAGACTGCATCAGCCAGGAAGCTTGGATCCCAGGAGCTGCTGCTACCAAGCATGATCTGAAAGCGCCTGTGACAAGTCCTATTTGTTTATTAAGACAGGGTCTCACTTTGTAGTTCAGGCTGGCCTTGAACTAAAGACAATCCTGCCTCAGCCTCCCAAGTAAAAGGATTATAGATATGTGCCACCACACCCAATTCCTGCTTACATGTGAGAATACTGAGGCTCAGAGAGTTAGTGTGACCTCCCAAAGCTCAGGGTCAGTGAGGCGCGGGCGTCCTGACCCCTTCTCGGTGTTCACCCTTGTGTCTATACCAAGTCAATGCTTTCACCTCTTTCCTTTTTTGGGGTGGGAGGGGTGGTGCTGGGGACGGAACTCGGGGCCTCACGTGTCAGGCAGGCGCTCTAACACTGAGCTGCATCCTCAGCCCTTCACATCTCTTGCCAGATAAATGAGTCAAATGCGGGGGGGGGCAGCTTGCACCTGATATCCCAGCACTTGGGAGGCTGAGGCAGAAGGATCTCTGCAAGTTCAAGGCCAGCTTGGGCTCTATAGGGAGTTCAAGGCCAGGCTGAACCACAAACCAAGATACCGTCGGGAAAACAAACACAAGAGTCAGCTATTGGTACATAACTTTAAAAAAGAAAAGAAGCAATTTTCTCAAGGTGAAGTTCTAGAGGGCAAAAAAGGAAGAAACACATACTGCCCTGTATCTGGACTTGTGAACTGCCCAGCGGGCCCTCAGTGATTGCACAACTTAAGGCGCAGGAAGTGGATCCTACTGAATAAACTGTACATTAGCGAGGGGTTTGCTTTTGTTTAAAATCAAGCTTTATTATTTATTTTGGCACCATGGCCGACAGTTCACAGAACGGGCCCCGCTGAGCCAACCCAAAGAACCTGTGACACTGACGCAATGCGTCCAGCGTCGGAAGCAGAGCCTGTCGCTGGCCCTGCAGCATGAACGCGAGTCTCTGCACACAACGAGCCTGACGCTGATGCCCACAGCCACTCTCAGGACATCTACGGTGCTTTGGGCAGGCGAACTGGTCGCCGCTCATGCCTCCCAACTCCTCACGAGCACCCTCACTCAGCCCTGAGCGCTGCGCCTGTGGGCACACTCAGCTCACACGTGTTGCAAGCCCTGTTGCAGCCCACCTTTTCCTGCTTTTGTTTTTGAGACAGAGTCTCACTACGGAGGTCAGGCTGGAGTTAAACTCACTCTAGCCCAGACCAGTCTCAAACTTTCGGTGATCCTCCTGCGTTGGCCTTCTGAGTGCTGGGATCACAGGTGTGCACCCCTGCGCTGGACATCACAATACAAACCAAAAGCACATCAAGAAAAGGTACCTACTCTGCTGTGTGCATCCCTAGCACTGCAGGAAGCAGATTCCAAGTTAAGGGGACAGAAAGTCCTATGTTGTCCAACGTGATGTGCTTCTTGTCCCCATCTGGGACACCCAGCTTCAGGCTCTGCCCACAGCACACATTTGCTCTGCGTCTCCAATCCCTTCCTCATCTGACAGAGGCTGACCCACCACCACCCAGGCTTGCACATCAACACTTAGGGGATTTCACGGGAACAGGGTGGCGTGAGGGGCCAGCTAATGGTGGCTCAGTCCAGCTCAGAGTGAAACGGTGAGCCATCACCAGCTCCCCAGATCCCAGAGGCAAGAGAAGCGAAGGAAGAGACCAAGTGGTTAAGGCTTCTGCTCATGACTGTTGTAAATTAAGAAAGGTACCTTAATTCACTCTATCATGTGGACGCCTTAAGGAGCTAACCATCTGCTAAGGGACGGCACCTGTGAAAATCTCACTTAGTCACATGGAACAGATTTATAAAACACACACTGATGAGTTTCTAAATCTGACATCTTCCAAATACAGTTGCCTTCGGTCACTTTATTATTGCTTCTCTGCAACACAATGGCGACGACAGGTGACGAGGGACATCAGGAGCGCCAGAAGGAAGAAGTCAGAAAGCCCTTGGGGACAGGAATCTCCTTGTGTTGCAAACATTTCTGGGCAGGGAAAGATGGAAAACAAAACCAGAATGAGTTTCCGATCACACTGCTTCCAGGGCTGACAGAACACTGAGGGGCCACACGGCAAGTCCTGCAGAGCAGTGGGCAAAAACAAGACAAGAGCCTGGAAGTGAGACGATGACGGTTCTAAGTCTAGAGAAAATGCCTGTCGTAGTTGTCACACCATGCTGCAAGTTGGGGGGCTGGCTATCTTGGCAGACTTACTGTGCAATTAAAAATGAATCCCTCAAAATTTCTTAGTAAGCCAGGCATAGGACCATCAATTCCCAGTATCACCAAAAACGAAAACACAACCAAATTTCTTGGTAGTCCAGTGGAGCGGCCAGCGCTTGTAATCCCCAGCATACTCAGAGATTGAGGCAGGAGGACCAAGTTTGAGTCCAGCTTGGGCAATCAGCAAAACCCTGTCTCAAACAAAACAAAAAATAACAACAAAAAAACCCACAAAAAGAAGGTAGCTCAGTGTGGTGCAGTCTACTCTCCTGTAGAAAACCACTACACTAGCCAGGCGTGGTGGCGCACGCCTTTAATCCCAGCACTCGGGAGGCTGAGGTAGGAGGAGCGTTGTGAGTTCGAGGCCGGCTTGGGCTACAACGCTAGTGCAAGGCCGGCCTAAGCTACATAGTGCGACCCTGCCTCAAAAAACCAGGGCCGGGAGTTTGGCTCAGTGCCTTAAGCACCTGCCCTGGCAAGCACGAGGTTGTGAGTTCAATCCCCGGTGCC
>RJWM01034159.1:0-19938 GCA_004363535.1 Dasyprocta punctata
GCTGTGATTTGACTAAGGGTTGGGTGTAAATAGACTAGTTTATTGCTTGCATAAAATAGGCATTTTATAGACAGAAATTTATACTTGGGAAATTCAGATTTTTAACTTACATAAGGAATGCCCAGAATATGAGATGTAATTTCTCATTTTATAGGTGATAAAATCAAACCCAGTGTTCATTAAATGACTTGCCTTAAATTAAGTTCGTGAAATGATTACATCTCAGTCCTGACTTCTACCTCATGTAGAAGTCAACATTAGACACTTCAGATTCACCTATCAGAATTTCAGTGTGAAATGAGTTCCTCAGTATCAAAAAGTTTTACAGTTATACTACTACTGAACTGAAATTTGATGTTTTATTCAGAGATTTCTCACAGTTATGCATGTCTGAAACATAAATTCTAATTAGACATTTGAAGAAATTTTTTTCCCCACTAATGAAAAGCTGTGGGATACTTTTTAGGTCCAGATACATAAAATGTGCTTTGATTTTTAATTGTAAGTAGGATCCCTACTTATGAGAAGTGTTGAATTTCCAACTTTGTTTCCATCTTCAATGTGGTTTCTTAATTTCAAAAATCTATTTGCTGTTTTTTCTATAATGAACATGCTTAGAGAAACTTGGATTTCTTTTTCTTAGGATATCATATTATTACTTCTTTTTCTTAGGGTAACACATTATTAGGCTGTTGTATTAAAATATAATCAATCAAATACATTTAAAAATTGTCATTGCTTCTACTTCTTCCTTTAATTAATTTTATTTTCATGACTAATATGCTGCCCCTATAACAAAGTGTAGTTCATTTCCTTATAAAATGTGTAACATTTTAGATAATTTTAACTATTGCGTAATTGTCACATGAACAAATCAAATGCAACAACAAAACCCTTGTCAATGTGATGATCAAGATTATATTTTGTTTTCATCAAATATATTTTCAGATGGTTTAACAAATAACATGTGAGTTCTGATGCCCATTTAAAATGCACATAATTCTCATGAGCAAATGTTTTATATTCTGATAATAATTACTTGTTTTACTGACTTCAAGTAATGCTACTATTCAGTGTATTTCTGCTTTCTATTTTTAAGTATGATTCCATGCTCTCGTGAATACCTGTTCAAATATTTTTGATGTCCAAAATTGTAATTTATAATTCTTGGAATTTTCATAGCTTTATTCTTAGCCCTGAAATCCAATTTTATTTTAGCATATCTCTACAAAGCCACAGTGGAGGTTGAGGTGCCTGTGATACTTGTTATTTAAGATCTATTCATATTGCATTTATTTTAATAATTATTACTTAATCTTCTTTTGATTAAATTTCTTTTTGAGGAAATGAAGGGTACAGGATAGATGTTTGCACCGGCATTGAAACTAGTAGGATGGAACAAGGTCAATTTTGCTTCTGACAAGATTATTCACAATCAGGATAGAAATATACTTTGTGATTTTCCTATAATCTTCAAAAGACAGTCTTTGAACCTAAGAAGTGAGGATGGGAAGTGAAGAAAGATATTGAAGAAAGATTTGTAAATCTAATTCTTTGTTTGCTCTTCTCGTTGATTGAAAATCCGGCTTGAAGGATAAATGCTGTCTCTGTGTTTCATACATTTTTCCCCATATATTGACTACATGTAAAGGAATTTTTTGGTTAAACACAATAAAGTTATAGACTAAAAAAAAATTGTGCTTTTAAGAGTTAATGAGTTTTAGTTATTTCTAAATAATAACCTGCTCAAATATTGTGTATGGGCAATAGATGATGTAGGTGAAGTGATAAGTTTTGTAAGAATTATAATCATGAATTTTAATGTGAGAAAATAGAATGATCCCATATTAGGTGAATGTGTATTAAAATAAATGAAGTTGTGACTATATAATGAATTCTACTAAATATAAAGACCTTATTCTTAGGTAAAATTTTTGTTTAGTCATACATATTCTGTTAGGTGAATACCACTGGTTAAGGTTGATGATGTCTCCAAAGCAATGTTGTGGCTCCACAAATGACTCAAAGGACTGTTTGATGATTTCACTTTTCAGACTGCGAGTGATTGCTGTGCTCTTAGAAAGCATCGTTTAGTAATTCTTGTATTAATCAATCATCATGCTTTCAGTTTTTCTTCACCTAAAAATTCAGCCTTTATTCCACTGATACAATAGATACATGTTCATTGATCATGTTTCTTTTCTAATGAATTTTTTCCTTCTTGTCTCCTTAATAGACACCAAATATTTCTTTGTGAGAATTATATCTTCTACTCCTGTTTCCTACATGCAGTGAACTAGAAGTATTTTATCATTTTAGTCATTATTTTTAAAATTTACATTTCTTTTCAATATATCATCTCATATTTTTTCCTTTTCCTCTTTCTTTTGATATTTCTTATTTCTGAATGGTGTACTTCATCAATAGCCACTTTTTAGATAACAATAGGCTTCCACACTTGTGTAAAACTATCAAATATTGCTTTGTATCTTAAATACAAACCTTTTGTTCTGTTATCTGCTATAATTATGGAAAGAAGTAAAGCAACAGTACTCAACGTAAGGTTTGAGAAATCATACTCGACTTTGATCAGAGTGAAAATCTTTGACATTTATTAGCTATTTGATCTTGAGACTCTCACTTTAAAATTTCAAACCTTGGTTTTCTTTTAGTGTTTTAAAATGAGAATAATAGTGATTTGCCAAGCTGGCATTGAAATCTAAGGATAATAAATATGAAACACTTCTCAAGAATAGGTGCTTAAATAATAGTACTTATTATATTTGTTACCGTGATGATTATTGTTTTGTTGTTATCATTCCAGTAATTATTTTCTGCACAGCTTCTTTGCAGACACAACTAATTTTAAAGGGCACATTTTCAGACACATTATTACAATATTAAATTTAACCAATGTTGCCAAGCACCATTAACTTAATTATTTTGACCTTTCTTGATCTGTCTAGTTTATCAAATGCTTTCTAATTTTAATTATTATAAGCCATAACTGGCTACAAATGCTTAAAGATTAACCATTTTAAACATAGGAGTATTCAGGATTATATAGTTAACATTTCAAAGGTTTTATTAGAGGTATATTTTTCTGAAGTCTAATTATAGTTCTTTAAAAACTAAAGTTATCAGTATCTTTACATGTATAGACACTTACAATGTAAGAATTCTGTCTAGAACAAAAAATAAGTAAGACTTGTTTTGCTCATTCATTGCCTGAATATGTTACATTAGAACCATTTTAGGTTTATTCATTCTGTCAATACTATTTGATCAAAGACCACCAGAAACACAACTGTGGTTACACAAGTTAGGCTTATTGTTCGTTGTAGCTAAGGAGAACTCAGGAGTGTGGAGCTATGCAGAATGCTGAAGGTGTTCGGAGAATAGGTTGTAGAATTAAGGCTTTAATTTGGGTGATTAGAAACATCTCTAAGGAAGCAGAGATTTGTTCTGTTTTGGAGGGTATCAAAAAGTAGGGACAGTTGTGTACTTTGTAAATCCTATCCTTTATGAGGAATACTGTTAATAATGTGAATAAAATTGGTGAGATGTAGCATTCACTGAATTTGGCGTAGAGAGGAGAGTGCTGGCATTTTGTGAGTGACACAATGTCTTCCTCGGTTTGATCTGCTATATCAAGTTACCGTAGACTGAGTGACTTAAACAACAGATACTCACTTTCACAGTTCTTAAAACTGGAAACTCTAAGGTCAAAATGTGGGTCCACCTGGAGTTTCAGGATAATCCATTTCCTGGTTTCCAGATGGCTGTTTTCCTTCTGTGTCCTCACATGGTGGAGACCAGAGAGAGAACTCCTGTGTGTCCTATTTTTTATAAAGGCACTAATTTACCACAAAGACCCAACTCTCATGACCTAATCTCATCTTAGTCACCTCTCAAAGCCCTTTCTACAGATATTGTCACATCAGGATTTAGGATTTCAACTTGTTAATTTTTGGGGGGAAGGAATATTAACATTTACTACATAACACAAAATAATGTTTTTTTTTCTGTGTTTGGATATTATGAATCATTGTCATTTTTATCATGTTTTCAGGATGACCTTTTCAGAGGATGAATTCTATGAAATCATATTCAGTAGAAGAATAGCATGGGTTGTCCATAAATGCTAGCTCAATTTCTGAATGTTGGGGCTGCTCCTTTTCCCCCTTCTCAAAATAAATGAGAGTCTAAAATGCAGAATAAAGGATGGAGCACATGGAAGTAAATATTTTTCACTAAAAACTTTATTTGAAGAAATCTTTCCACTATGATTACTAATAAAATATTATCAGTGCTAAAAGCATATTTAATGCATGAAATCTGGAAGAGCTTCCATTTAATTAAAAAATGACAAATATCTGTTTTTTATCTTGATGATATAAAAGAAACTAGATTTACATTCTGCTTTCAAAACACTAAAAACCAGGTAAAACATGTAATATAATGACTTTCTGGCTTAGGACAGCAGGCAATAAAGATCCCTGAGAGAAGAGACACATGAGGTAACCTCTGTGATCGTCCCTGTGTATTTGGTTTCAAGTCCAGGGTGCAGGGAAAGCATATACAGCCAGGTACTGGCAGGCATATTGAGTGGAGGAGACAGAGAATGGAGTTTAAAGAGCCTGGTGTAGTGAAATGAATGCCATAGAGTAGTAGAGATCAGGAAGGTATGCAGAGAGACCTAGAGGTCTGCAAATATTTCTCCTACTAGTTGTGACTGAACACTGATCTGCACACAGATGAGAGGAAATGAGCAAGGGTCAAAAGCAGCAATAACAGAACAAACAATACTGGAAAGCACTGGATCAAAGACTCCCAGAAATCACATATGGTGGGGAATAGTTTGTGTTGCTACTAATCATTATGGAAAAGCGCATACTACATAGCACTGGATAGGTTCTCAGACTGTACATGCACACATCCCTCATGATGAACATAATCATTATGTACTGCAAACATGTACTAATAAAAAATAACATACGAAAAAAGAAAGGTATCACCTTAATAGAAAGGCTTAATTACCCCTAATATGTACACTGGTCTGGACTGCCACTTTAAAGCATCAAGAAAGCTTAAAAGAATCAAGACAACCCAAGTAATGTGTGTGGAAGAATTCATTTTGATACTCGTTTAAAGAATACAACAAAATCCAGTACCTAACAGACTAAAATTTGCAGTTACTATCATCCAATACAAAGTTAGTTGGCATGTTCATCAGAACAGAATTATAAAGTACAAGAAGCCAAACCCTGAAGGAAATGAAAGGAGAAATAAACCAATTAATTCCTCTCCCAATAATTGGTAGAACAAGTAGGTAGAATGTAAATGTACAAACCACCACAGTAGTATCACAATGTGATGTAATTGATATGAATAGAGAACAAAAATACAACTTTTTTTCAAGTGCATAAGGACCATTCACCAGGATAGATTATTTTTTGGTCTCAGAAATAAATTTCAACAAATTTAAAAAGATTCAAATGATATGGAACATATTTTCTGATTAAAATGGAAAGAAGAAAATAGTATACAGCAGAAAACAGTAATATCCTGAAAATCTTCAGTTATTTAGAACCCCTGAGTACTGCATGCATTAAACAAAAAAATCATAAGAAAAGAATTATTTTGCAATAAAAATGAAGGTAGAAAATACTGAAAATTTAGAGGCTGTATACAAAGTAGTAGTTAGGTAAAATTTATATAACTTAATAGTTTTAATTGAAAGAATAAAGATTTCAAGTTAATGGTATAAGCTTTCACTTTAATCTAGAAAAATGACAAATTCTATTCAAAGCAACAGGAAGAAAATAATAAGAACGTCAAAGATATAGAAAACAGAATATTAACACAGAGAAATCTATAAAGTAAGATCTAACTCTGGAAAGAACAATAGCATTGATAAAGCACATACTAAACTATCAAGAAAAGGGGGGAAAACAAAGTACTAACATGAAGGATAAGTGAAGATCATATCACTATAGACAATATATTTGGCAACCTAAAGTGAAAAAATTCATGAAATTATAAAGTTTACAAAGTTCACTTGAGAAGAAAGAGAGAAATTGCATAATTGTATATGTATTAAAGAAATTATATTCATAGTTAAAACAGTTCAAATTAAAAACAAACTAAAGAAAAACTCCAGATCCAGATGCATTTACTGGAGAAAGTAAAAATCAATTTAAAGAAGACATAAAATCCAATTCTATAGAAACTCATTCAGAAAATAATGGAGGAATATTTTCCTACTCATTTTGTACTTATTTTATGACATCAAAGTATGAAAATAGGTTTTTCTTTCATTAACTTAATGCAAAATTCCATAACCAGATATTAGAAAATGGAGTCCAACAATATATAAGAATGATATATTAAGTAAATTTAATTTTAGCAATGTAAGTTTTTTTTTATTTAAGAGAAAATGGACACAGAAAAGAGAAACAAAAAGGAAAAGAGACAAACAAACAACAACAAATCCGATACAATAACACTATAGGTTTACAAAATGAGGTGGTTGGAACTTGACAGTAGTTATAACATTGCGTATCTCTACTCTCAAAGGGGTTGTTCAGATAAACAGATATAGACATGCAAAATTGATCTAATCATATGAGTATTAACTGTTCTTTTTCAATAGTTAATGCATTCAGTAATATAGTCATTTTTACTATCTTATGTACACCTTTTTTAAATAAATTTATGTCTTTTTCCTTTTCCCTTCCTTCTTTCCTCCTTTCCCCTTGGAATACCTCTTGCTGTCTTTAAAATAATGGCCCATACTATCAGGCCTAATATAATCAAACAAAATAGTTCAGAATAAAGCCAATAAAAAATAAAACAATCGTCACAGAAAAGAGAAACAAAAAGCTAAAGGGACCAACAAACAACAACAAATGCGATACTATAACATTATAGGTTTACAAAATGAGGTGGTTGGAGTTTGACAGTGGTTATAACATTGTATATCATTACCTTCAAAGGGGTTGCTCAGATTGATAGATATAGAAATGTAAAATTGATCCAACCATATGAGTATCAACTGTTCTCTTTCAATAATTAATGCATTTAGTAGTATAGTCATTTTGACCATCTTATGTATACCTACATATAAATCTGTGTCTTTTTCCTTTTCCCTTCCTTCCTCCTTTCCCCTTGTAATACCTCTTGTTATCTTCAAAATAATTGCCCATACCATTGGGCCTAATATAATCAAACAATGTACTACTGAATAAAACCAATAACAAATAAAACAATGGAAGCAATACATAGTAATACAATGTTGATTTCTATAATGCCTCATATTATCTTCCAAGCAGTTGCCTATATCATCTGTTATATTACAATCAAACAAACCAAAATAGGTTAAAATCACTCAAAAGAGAACAATGAAAGCAATACAGGGTTTCAAAACAAGGTGATTAAATATCAATAAAGGCTATCTTAGTATATTTTATTATCTTTGGAATAGCTGTCTATGTCATCGTATATAATAAAATTAGACGGGTCAAGACAGAATAAAATCTAACTATACAACTCATTGAAGACATTACTGGACTCAAATCATGATGATGGATTATTCAATGATCTGCCCCACTTGGTGATATCCCTCTGCCACTGTTTCTGGAGCTGTGGACTTTTTTTATCTCTCTCTAAAATGTCCTTCAGTATTCTTTGTAGGGTTGGCTTGGTTGTCATAAATTCCTTTAGTTGTTCTTTGTCATGGAAGTATCTTGTTTCTACATTGATTTTGAAAGATAGTTTTGCAGGGTACATCAATCTGGGTTGGAAGTTGTCTTCTTTCAGGGCTTCAAATACTTCACTCCAAGCTCTTCTTGACCTGATGGTTTGTGTCAAGAAGTCTGTTGTGATTCTGATGGGTTTTCCTTTGTAGGTGATCTGTTTTTTTTCTCTCTAATAACTCTTAATATTCTGTTTTGGTGTTGAATTTCTGGGATCTTGATTATTATACATCTGGGTATAGGTATATTTTGGTTATGTTTAGCTGGAGTTCTATATGCTTCACTTATCTGAAAGTCTCTTCCTGTTCCCATGTTTGGAAAGTTTTCTGAAATTATTTCTGTAAATAGGCTTTTAATTTGATTTGTATTGACTCCTGCTTTTTCACTCACACCTTTAATTCTTAAGTTATGTTTCTTTGGGTTGTCTTGTAGCCGTTGTATTGTTACTTCCAGGTTTCTTGTTATTTTTAAGAGATCTTCCCTTTCTCGATTGTAAGCTGTAAACCTGTCTTCAAAGTTTAAAAGTCTATCTTTAGTTTCCTTCAAGTGGTTTTGCCAACTTTCATTGGATTTTTTGAATTCCTGGTAATCTCTTTCAATCTGTTTCATGTATTCTAAATCTTTTTTGTATTGTTCATTACAGGTTTCCTTCATTTTCCTATGATCCATTTTTTCATCTATGTCTCCTTTAGGGTTGCCTAGCACATCTTTTATTATGGTTTTCATTTCTTCCTTTAGTTGAGTCAGCATTTCTTCTCTAATCTGTTTTATGGCCTCTTGAAGTTGTTTCTTTACTTCTGTTTCCATCACCTTAGAAACTTCAGTTGTGGGACTCCCGATCTCCTCTGCATTTGCATCTCCTGGATTTGCTCTGCTTGAACTAGAGGCCAGAGACTGATCCCTGCTTTTTTGTCTTGGCATTTTCCTTCGTTCCCCTGGGTGAATTGTTACTGGGGACCCAGGTGCTCCCTACATTGGCCATAACCTCTCCGAAGGGAGACTGGTTCCTCCAGCTGGGGCCGACTATGAATATCTGATGGTTGCCACTGGGGGCGCTGTTACAATGCTATCCACTGCCTTTCCCCAGCCTGCCTTGGCACCACAATGGCTGGTGTGATGCTCATAGGGGCCTGCCGCTGCCTGTGAACCTGGGCCGGTGAACCGGTCACGCGTGGACTCTCCGCAACACTCCTGGAGTGTGCATGGAGCCACTGTCTTTAGATCAAGCCTGTCACCCACAGGGAGCCTCTGAGGTGGCCCCCAGAATGCGTGAAGGGACAGGGCTCAGCCTGAGTGACCTCCGCGGGTCCATGCCCAGCCAGGAGTTCCCAGCCCAACTCCAAGATGTCTCCCCACCTATCTCTCCCTCATGCAGGAGGGTGAGAACCTCCACTCACAGTTCTGCAGGTTGGCTCCCCCTGTTCACTGTCACTCTCCTCCAACGCCGTCTTGCTGGGCTGATGGCTCCAGGTTCATAGCCGCTGCGGTCTCAGCTCTCGGACCGTGTGTCCCCAGGTTCTAGGAACACCTTTCACAAAGAGGGTCAGGCTCCAGGCAGAGGTGCCACCAGCTGCTGCTCTCCCCATCTAAGTGCCTCTTTCCACTCTTTCTGGGGGCTTCAGTTCTCGCTTTAGATTCTTCTTGGGTCTGGAGGACCTGCCTCCCTCCTTTTTATCCTTCCCACGTTGCTATATTCCACCATCTGGATGGTATCTTTTAGAGAGGCCATTTACCTTGCTGTTTACAGTTACGCCATCTTGGGAGTAGTCCCAGTGTAAGTTGTTTTAATGGTTGAAAACCAAAAGTAGAATTCATTGTAGTTATAGATTAAAGATGAAAAGCCATGCGATCACTTCAATATGTGCAGAAAATGTTTGGCAGTGTTTAACATTCATTCATAGTACAAACCCTTTAGCAAATTAAGGAAAAATAAAAATTTTTACAGCCTGGTAAAATTCTTGTAGAAAAGTTCCTTGGCTAATTTCACATTCAGTACTGCAAGACTGTAACTCTTAAAGTTGAGAACAAGACATGAATGTCTACTCATAATTTAAATTCAACATTTTAGTGTGATACTAGCTACAAATAAAGGGAAATAAATGGATGACATCCACATTGAGAAGGAAGAAGTAAATCACTTACGTAAAACATTCAAGGAATATACACAAATGAACAGAAAGTTCTGTATTTAGCGAAGCCATAGGCTCTAAAAACAATACAGAAAAAATATATTACATTTAGAAATACTGCAATGGAAGTTTATATTAATATTAATACCATACTATATGTCAATATCAAAAATGAAATACTTAGGAATAAGTTCAACAAAATATTTGTAGGGCCTGCATATCTATATTGTTTTCCTAAGGCTACTGTAACAAATTGCACACTAAATGACAACATAATAGGAATGAATTGTCTTACAGTTCTGGAGGGAAAATATCTGAATTCAAGGTGTTTGAAGATTCACACTGCCTTTAGAGGCTCTAAGGGAAATTTCGTTTCTTGATTTTTCCACCTTCTGATGATGCCAAATCGTCCTAGGCTTGCAGCTACACAACTCCATGCCTTTCTTTTTCGTATGTGTTTATACTTTCTATGTAAAGACACTTGCCTCTGGATTAAAAACCCAGCTGGATAATCTGGGATTATGTCCTCATCTCAAGAGCCTCAACTTAGTTATATCTTGAAAAGACCTCTTTTATAAATAAAATAACACTCACAGGTTCCAGGAAATAGGAGGTAAAATATCATTTTGGGGCATTCATTCAGCTTGCCTTGTCCTTCCAAATTCACATCTTTCCCAAATAAAATTATGTTCCTCCCATTCCCCAAATTAAATATCCTCAACTTTCTGTCCATAACAGTATCAACTCTTAAATCTCACAATTCATATGCTCCACAATTTATATGTTCCATCATATAAATTAAGTACTGGTGAAGATCTGGACATGATTCATTCTGGGGAAAAGTTCCTTTCCATCTGTAGATCTATGAAAATAGAAAACAGGTTTTCTGCTCCCAAGATACACTGATGGAGTGGACATAACAGTTACAGTCAATCTTATTCTAAATAAGAGAAAATGGATAGAATAAAGTACCATGAATCCCAACCAAGTTTAAAATCTAGCAGAGAAAATTACATTAGTTTTCAGTGTGTGCCTTGTTGCTATACCCTGTGTGCCTAAGATTCTGTCCTCAGAGAATACTGCCTTATTCTTGAAGCAAAAAAGTTTTCAGCCTAGAAGCTCTCTTTGCTGTAGAATTTTGGGATCCCAATCATTTCACACCACTTTCAGTTCAAATGGGCAGTGTTTCTGCAGAAATAAAATTTTCAAGTTTTGCAGGTCTCCTCTGTACATCTCAGAGACTGGTGTCCTTAGACAAGCTCTTACACAGAGATAAGAGGGTCCTTCATGGATAATACTATCCTCAGTCTTTGTTTCTACTGAGATATTGAATTATACATGTAGCAAATTCCTGATTCTTCAACAAAGGATTATTCAAAGCACATTTTCCTACCAGCAAATCTCCCATTGTTATCATCTTTTGCAATATGGATAGGGTGAGGATTTTTGAAATCAAACTAGATGCCTTTTTGTGTCAGTCTAGCCTCAGTTTACCTACATTTTGCTAGAAGAAGCTAGGCCTTTCTTTGAACGCATTACTTATTCCTTTTGTCTACATCTGTTGCTTAATACCAAAGCCACTTCTATAATTTTAGATATTTATCATTTCAGCAACTCACTTCCGAATACAAAAAATTCATATTTTGGCTTATAGAAGTATAGAAGTCATATAACCTCCTCTCATTTTTATCTTAATCTATTTCCCTTTCAAAACTGAAAACATATATATTTGACACAAACATATACAACATATACACATATATAAAATTTTTTTAAAAAAAGCAAGTCAAAGGTGGGTTGCATTTTACTTACTGATTTCAAGATAATCTACAAAAATCAAGGCAGTATGGTATTGACATAAGAATAGCTATATAGATAAGGGAAATGAGCTACAGTGTTCAAAAATAGACTAATACATTTAATGGCATTTTGGGGCTAATACCCCAAAATCATTTGATGGGTAATTGAGAGCCTTTTCAAATAATGGTGTGCTAATGACTGAATATAAATATGCAAAAATGTGATTTCAAAAAGCACCTGATTTATAGTTCACAATTATATAAAAATTAACTCAATTGATCTTGCAACTAAATATAAAGGTGCTGAGACTATATACTTCTAGAAGACAATATAGCAAAATATGTTTTGACCTTGTGTTGGGTAAAGATCATCTGAATAGGACACAGAAGTCATGAAACATAAGATAAAACATTGATAAATGAAATTTATAGATAATTAATAAATACAAAATATTTATTATTTAAAACACATAGTTAAAAATAGGCAGTGAAAATACAAGAATAACATGTCTCTGAGGTGACTTAAATCTAGAATATATAAAGGATTTCTACTACTCAACAATAAGAAAAATAAGTCAGTTTAAAAATGGTAAAAATGTTTTAACAGACCTATAACAAAAATTAAAAAAAAAAAGAAAAGAAAAAGATATGAGCAACAAGCATGGGAGAAGATGCTGTTATTAGTTATTAGAGAAATGCTAACACTATCCATCCAGAAACATCAAGACATAGCTCTTTGAAAATCTTATGTTAAACAGCCTGAATATACGAACTGTCTTACTTTTCTTGTTGTGGAGACAAAATACGCAACATCCACAAGGTAAGGGAGGAAAGGTTTATTTAGCTCACAGTTTACAGTGGTTTCACTTGATAATGGCTGGCTCCAAGGCCAAGTAGCATATGGCAGAGAGGCAACAGTTTGTGACAGCAGAAAACACCAAAAATGACGAGCAAAACTGAGAGACAAGCCTCTTTCTGTCCCTTGTATTGTATCCAGTCTACCAGGATTAGGTGGTGCCAATCCAATCAGTGCACAGATCCAACAATCACCCTCCTTGAATCCCAGCACCCTTAATCTTAGCATTGCACTACGAATTAACCATACACTCTAGATTTAGCCACCTGAAAAAAGCTACACCCCATGCCTGCATGAGGCTTTGAGGGAACATCTAGGCACAAGCCATAACACCAACTTCTGGGAAATTGTGAAGCGATTGGAACTCACTCTTGTACTGCTGATCGTAATTCAAAATGATATATTAGTTTGTAAGTGATTTGACTGCACGTTAAAAATTAAAAATGAAGAACAAGATACAGCACTTCTACATTTATATGTTTACTCACAAAGAAGTAAAAACACGTCTACACGAAGACTATTCCTTGAATGTTTCCAGGCCTATTATTCATAATATCCCCAAACTAAAAATGGCCCAAATAAATCCACCAACTGATGAGTGAATAAACAGTTCTGATACAACCATGCAATGGGACACTATTCAGCAGTAAATGGGGACAAACTACTGATGCTCACTATAAAATGCATGAATTTCAAATGCATAATGTTTGATGAAGGGAACCAGACAAGCCAGTTTCTGTACTGTCTGATTATATTTATATGAAATTCAAGGAAAGGCAAAATTACAGTGACAGAAAACTGATCAGTAGTATCCTATGTTCAGGAATGGGGTATGGAATTGGTGGCAAATGTCATGAAAGTACTATCTGGAAACTTGAAAATGTTCTATATAATTACTGTCTATATTCATCACAACTATTTTATCTATATACTTAAAATTGGTAGACTTATTACTAAAAAGCTGACCTTACAACAAGAAAATAAATATGCCATTATGTTTTACCAGCTATTTCCTGAATTTACTCTTATTTTTGTTTTTGCTTGCTAGAGCTATGACTTCTTATACTGGCTTATAGTATCTCTTAAAATCAGATAACAAATGTCTCCAAATTAAAATTTTTGTTTACATTATCATATATAGCTTAGAATAAGTGATCTTTCTCAATTCTATTAGGATTAGCTTTCTTAATCTAATTTTCTAATCATCTTCTCCATGATACAGGTACTGCAAATTCTGTTGGAATGACGCTGCATGTGTGGATCAACTTGTTTGAACTTCTATCATCAAATTTACTGTAAATATATTCTGACCAGGGAGAATAAAATGGGTTAATTCTTGATAAACTATATCAAACCAGAAATGCTAGTCACTTCAGTTGTTTGGGTGAACCTAAAACCCTTTTGGAGCTGGAAGCAATCAATCTCCTGGGCCTCTTGTGTAGATCCCCTGGTGTACCTTTTCTGGAAGCTGGGGTCAAGAGGAGGTATGGGACTCATGTCCAGCTTCTCTTTCTGAGCAGCAGTGAATGTATAATTTTATTTTGTCTTTCCAAAAGTGAGACAAGTTTGAGATATATCTGATGAGAAAAGAACAACGCAGTCTCTTCTATTATTGTTAACTCTTGAGAGCATCTCATTCTGGGAATAGGATTGGGTGTATGTCAGGGTAGTTGTGAGTGGTATGACTTTTGCCACCCAGTTCATCCTTATTCTTAAATGACATATGAGTCTAATCCTGGTGGAACCTCTTGGAGCACACATGGAAAGGACTGGGTTTGAGGACCTTTTCCACTTCTGCATAATGCTAGATAAAATCTGTGTGATATAAAGAGTAATTCTGACTTTGAAGATACCCAAGTTTGTTCTTCAATAGGAAGTGAATGTTAAAAACAGCTTCTCTGATCTCTTTTAGAGCTCTCCAAAGTTTCCTATGTAAGACCTAGACAGTCCCACTGGGAAATAGGCCAGTGCGGGGTGGAACTGAGTGTTCCTGATCTCCTCTGTTGGTTGTGGCTCACTCACAGGTGCTTGTGACTGGTTGATGTCAAGAGGAGGTAGGGGGTTCATTTCCAACTTCCAGAGCTGCTGCCATTAAAGTGGATTGAGAGGAGAATAAAATTTATAGGTCTGAATGTGTTTTGAAGTGACTCTGTAAACAACTCTTGCCAGTAAGTCTCTGCACTTTTGGATTCCTTTCTAACACAGAGTGCAGGAGAGTAAATGGTGAATTAGTCAAAGCTTTCTTCTGCCTTGCAGTACCGCCCAGCATGGTCCCAACCCAGAGGCTGTCTAGCCTGGCAGCATGTTAGCTTCTCCCAGAAGCTCATGGAAGTATCTCCACCTAACCACACTCGCAGTAAATCAGTCTCAGGAGGAGGGAGTTGTTGTTGGTTTCTTTTATAAGTTCCCCTGGAGATTCAAATGTGTAGTTAAGAATCATTTTCTGTACCTTAAAGGTTTCATATATTCCAGTGTTATTATCTGAGTCTTATCTGCGATTTCTGTTTCCTTTTTCATCCAATCCTCTCCTAACAGCCATCTCCAGTGGTTTATAAACCTTATTATCTAAAGTTTACCCTTATCTGGCATAAAAACTGTACCAAGTACCAGTCAAATAGACACATTAGATTTGGGCTTTACATCAATTTTTATAAACATGAACTTTAGGTACTTAAGTGACAGAAATCATGAAAATGTCATCTCTTTAATGCGTTTTCTCCACCTCAGAGCCCCTGTGGCTGAAAGCGCTTTCTTGATCATGTGTTCAGTCTTGATGAACTACAGGAGTGGTGGTGCCAGACTCCTTCAATTCCGCTCATATCCCTGTTTGCTCAGCACGAGCCTGTGAAAGTCATATGTAAAATGTGTGCAATAGTATGAAGAAAAAAGTATTCAAAATTTACAGAATAAATGCACTTTTTAAATGACTAGCAATATTTACCAGACTGTGCTATTATTCTAGGCACCGACGTTCCTTCTGTGTTCTGCGTTGTATCATACAGTCTTTCCCTGAGCCCTTCCCTTTTGCTTTTTCCCTTTCTGCAATTACCTTTTTGTTTTAGAATATGCTCAAGTTTGTGTCCATGAAAGCCGTTTTGAGTCAACAGTGCTATGGAGCTATTGTTTTCTTTCCTTCTTTATATACATCATTAAGCATATGTTCCATTTTAAGTGGCAGAAAACTCAAACAGACTTAACCAAATAAAGCAAAGAGTCCTCTATCCTTGGTGTTAGTTTTTTTCCTCAGGCTTTTTAGTGGCACAAAAAGTTGCTTCAGAGCTAGTCTTCTCATATTTTACCATTTGTCCTCATTAAGAGCACACCTGTGCCAGTCCTGGTTGTTGACAGTGTTTTTGTACATATTATGCCATTTAATTCTTTAGTAACTGTGAAGTAAATATTGTGTTCATAAACCTCCAGAAAACCAATAAAAGCAACAGAACCTCAGAGTTTACCAGCCTTGTGCATCATTACACACTAAGCAAATGATACAGTAAAACAAAATTTCAGCTCATTTTTTCTGAGTTTTGTGTCATTGAGAGAATAATTCTGTGTAAGATTGTGAAAAATTACAGACTTTGCAGTTTTTACCATTTTTTCACTTTCTTTTCTGGTTTTTCTAAAGTGGTAATAACAGAAAATGCTTATAGAGATTCTAATGGGACTGTTGTTCAGTCACGTAGATTTGTCAATAGGTCAAGGCTGAGTAGGCTTATCTGCATTCTGCTCTTTATGCTGATTTGGTCCCAGTGCCTCAATTATCCCAGTACCTTGGTCTGCACAAAATCTATAGCAATGATTTTCAAGGTGTTGTAGCAAAGTTCAGTCAAGAGAAGCTAAACTTTAATCATTAATATTTAAATAGCTAAACATTAAATTTCATTTAGGGCATGTTTTTGCTGATACTCCTCACCCTGACTTTATCTCATTATAATCCTCCAGAAGATTTCTTTTTCTGCTTGCTTTGGCAATGGGGATGGAGCCCAGTGCCTTCCTTGTATGTGTTAGACAAGCACTGTACCACTGAGTTAGACACTGAACCCTCTACCCGCTTGCTTTCTGGTTGGAGTCTGGTGGTTGTCCACTCAAGTTTCTATACTTGACATATGTGTAATCTGCTGAGATTTGTAGTAACAAGGAATGTATCTTTCTCTTCTATTACTTCTAAGCCTTTGTGGAGGCTCTGCAGTATTACTGGAATTTCATCCTTATCTTCTTTGTCTGACTAAATTCCTCTTGCCCAGAAGTCTGTGTGAGAGCTGCATTCTGAATGAAGCACAAGAACATCCACTTTGAGGTGCTTCTTGTTCCACTTCTCTGCTGACCTGACACAGCCTTGTGTTCCTACTTCACTTGCTGTAACATGCACCTCCTTACTCCATGGCAACCAGCAGTTGTTCGTTCTCGTTCCTGCCTCAAACCAGGGGATTGGGAATACTGCATTGTGCTATTCTCCACTGTTCCTGATATGGTCCTGATCTTAATGTGGTCCCCAGAAACTGATGACTGGCAGTTATTCATCCTCCTCCAATATTCTAGGGAGGAAGAATGGAATAAATGAAAGCAAGAAAATAATACTCTTTAGAGAAAGTAAAGACTTTCAAGCCACAGGCATCACTAGTCTAGGTTGAATGTTCCATCCCAATGAGCAGAAGTCATTGAGAATGCCTATAATTGCCACAGTTCCTTGGTTAAACAAGTTGGTTCCTCTATGGGGAGGGCTCTGGTGAACCTACTGGGCAGTTTTAGCAGCCCACCTTCTGTTCTCATCATTTTAGAAGCTCAGGGATTACTATAAGATATAAAAATAATAACTCACCCAATTTGGACATCCTTACGACTAAAATTCATTCACACACTGATTTTTGTGTGCATTGAAAATATTTATTGAGCATCCTACTTCTGCTAGACACTTTCTGGATATTGGAAATCAATCAGAGGATTCAAAATGAAGTACAGATCTGAGGCTACTATCTGAAGTAGTTTCTAGGGAGGAAAGAGAAAGCACAGAAACATATCTTAAAATTCCACATTGTTATGGAAGGGCAGGGGGATAGTTGTAGTGCTACCTTGTGAAGATGTGAAGTTGAAGTGTGTATTACATAGGATGCAAGGGGAAGTGTTACAAGGGAACAGACACCTAGAATAGGGAGGGATCCCTGGGACAGAACACTGCAAGCAGAAGGTAAGTTCCAGAGCCCTGAAGTGGGAACTCACTAGGCACATTGTACTTGGGGGCAAGAGGCAGGTGGCTGAGCTGACATGCCAGAGTGAGTGGAGAGCAATTCACATACCTGAGCGATGCTGGGGCTTCTGAGCAGGCGAGATTGCAAGTGTGGCTGTATTGTAAGCAAGAAAAAAAAGATACAGCGAACTTTAAATGAGCAGTGACAGATCTAACTTACATTTGAATGATCATTTTGGCTACCCAGTGGGGAGAAGGAAAGAAGACTAGTAGAGACTTGGGAGAGAGTGAGCAGTGATTCTGTTGGGAAAGTACCTTGAAAGAAAAGAAGATAGGATGTCCTGAAGAAGTTGGTTTATAAGATGAGAGAAAAGAGGAAGAGAAGAATAAGTTCCAAGTTATTGGACTAGGTGAATGTCCTTAGCAGGGGATTTGAAGGTTTTGTCCCTGTGGGAATTATTTGGTGATGTCTGAAAGAATTTTGAGTTGTATAGTTGAAGTGCGAGACTATTAAAACACCTTGTGGGTGTAAGCCAGGGATGCTTCTGAATATTCCACAATGCAAGGAAAAGCTCCCCCAGCATAGAATTAGCTAAGCCAAAGTGTCAGTAATGTCTGCTCTAGAAAAAGTTTTAATTTATGGAGATGTGCAAGAATGTGAGAGGTATGGCTAGGGGAAAGATCAAGGGTCAGGTATTGCCTTAGATTGGAAGTGACTACCAGATTTTCAAGGGAGATACAGGTAGGTGTTTAATGTATGTAACTGGAGTTCTTGGCAGAATACCAGTTCAGAGACAATATTTGAGAGACATCATTATATGAATAAAGTTTAAATTCAAAAGATTGATGAGCTGAGTTAGGGAGAGCGTACATAGTGGCCAGAAGAGGTAGAGTGTGTGATTCCTAAATCACGCAGACATCTGGACATGCGGAAATGAGAAGAAAACCACAAGCAGTGTTCCAGATGAGAGGCATGAAGAGTAACAAGTTAGAACAAGAGAAAAAGGATAAAGACAGCTGTAGTGGTGATAGAGATGGAGATAGGAAGGAGGTTGAACTTACAATGCTGATGCCTGAATTGGTGGAAAGGTTAAGAGAGGTGCTTTGTTGATTAGGTGAGTAATGATACTATTCCTGGGTGAGGATTCTAGAGGGGTTGGCTGGCAGGAATGCTTCTGCCAGGCTGAGTTGGGTGTATCTCTAGGACACCTAGGCAGAGATTTCAAGTAGGCACCTGGAAACACAGGTTTGACCTGGAGAAATAAATTGTAAAGTTATCAGTATAAATAGCGATAGCAATCATCTCATTTTGTAGACCTATAATGTTATCGTATTGGATTTGTTGTTGTTTATTTGTCTCTTTTGCTTTTTGTTTCTCTTTCCTGTGTCCATTTTCTCTTAAATAAAAAAAAAAAATAGTGGTAGGCCAGGGGGCTAATGAGGTTGTATAGTAATTGTAGCTTGTAGCAGCAACTTTATATGACACTGTCTTAGTAACTTTCTGCATTGCTGAGACAAAATACCTGACATTCAAAGTTAAAAGGGGAAAGGGTTATTTAGCTTACAATTTATAGAGGTTTTGGTTCATAGTTGGCTGGCTCCAAGGCAGAGTAGCACATGGCAGAGGGGCATTGCAGAGGAGAAAAACAGTTCATTCCAGGCAAAGACAGCAAATGCAACAAGAGTCCTTAACAGAGTCTTTATGCCCCTTTTACCTTATCCAGACTACTTAGGGCAGGTAGCACTCACACCCTTAATCCTAGTTCCCTTGAGCCTAGTATTGCATGTTGAATCAATTTCAGTTTCAGACACCCTTGACCCAACCACTTCTGAAAAAGCCCTACCTAGGACCACAGGAGGTGTTGGGGGGGCATCTAAACACAAACTGCAACAGTCAGTTAGATGGCAAGTGCTGACAACTCTCATGCATTGAAAATATAGCATAAAAGGGATATGTGGCATGTCTAGAAATACAGTTTAAGTGACAGGAAGAATAACTCTTAAGAGAGGCAAGAGGGGTTTGGATAAAGAGATGTTAATATAGATCCTTAGTGTTTATCTCAAACGAAAATTTTCCTTAAATTCTTGTCCTAGATGTAACTGAAAATGCAGCTACCACCTGTCTCATAAAACTTTAGACAGTATGGGCTTAGCAGTTGGAGGACTGTTAACCTAGACGCTGACTGTGTAGGCTGTCTTACACATGAGCAAA
>RJWM01034160.1:0-20010 GCA_004363535.1 Dasyprocta punctata
TCTCTAGTTGTGCCATGCTGGCTACCTCAATGTTCTGAATTCAAAACATTTCTCTTTTGTGGTCATTTTGCCTTTGGGGAAGAGTTAGCATTCACGTGGTGCTAGGTCCAATGAATAAGTCGCATAAGGACACAGTGTTACGTTTTACAAACCCACCTTTCTGCTGGATGGCACTCGGCACATTCAATGTATTTTGGATCAAACCTCATAAAGACACTCATGAAAGAAGACTTCTAGAGCTGCTTCAGCAAGTGGCAAGAATGATGGGATAAGCATGTTCAGGAACAGGGGAGTATTCTAAGGGAAATTAGTAGCAATGTGTCTTTCACTGTAATAAATTTTAAAAATTTAGGACAGCTAGCCTGGGCACCTGGGTACACACACATCTTTGGCCGGCTAACCCACCAGAACCCTGAGACCCAGCACAGCCTGGCCCTGGACCCACAGACACATGCACAGAACTTTAGCAGGCAGAGTAATCAGTGAGACCAGCAACGTGGAAGTGTCTGAAGCAGCAGCGAGGAGCCAGCTACTGGGATCTGGAGAATTTCACCAACAGAAGACCAATCCCAGCACTCACATCCAGAGGCCAAGATCAGCTCCATATCCAGGACATTTCTGGGATTTAACATGGACAATATCACAGAACTGTAAACATCAGAGGTATTAAACTACTACTTTTATTTTCCCTTGTTTGTCTGACTGGCTATGCCTTTCCTGTCTGGCAGGTTATCATCTTGTTTTGTATTTTGTGGTTATTTTGTTTTTGAATTTTTGATGGAGACCATTACTAAGTGGCTCTGAACAGGATTTAAAATTAATTAATTTGCTTTCTGTGTTTACTTGTGAACCTGTCCCAGGCCTAGGCCCCTTGTCTAGAGATAGGCAGTGGATTCATAGTAAGAGAACCTCTATGAATCACTGGTCCTGGCTGAGGCCTGTAGTGGCCTGTGATGCCGTGACACCTTAAAGGACAAGACAAGGCCAGAGCCAAGGACACCTGGCTCCAACCCAAATTAATGAAATAGAGACTGTAGTTGCAGGTATCTCACTCCTGTAGTGAATATCAACCTGGAGATAAGATAGTTCTCCTATTAGCATAATTTACTACTTGGGGGAGTCTTCGAACTGACTCCCAAGGTCCTGCTCAGTTCCCACACTTTCTTCAGTACTCACTTCCTTTGTTTGAAAACCAAACAAATAAGGGCTACCCGGAGAAGTTCTTTGTCTCAGCCTGCAGAGAATCTCCAATCCTGCTACAGGGTTTTGATCCTCCTGGAGCCCTAAAATCATACCACTTATATCTTTTATTTAAGACTTTGTCTTCCACTTATTTGGGAAGTTGCAGGCCTGATCAGTCCATGATAGGTTTTTTTTTCCCTCCTCTCCTTCTCTGATTTCCTTTTCTTTCTTTTCTTCTTCTTTTTTTCCCATTATCCTCTTTCTTCCTTCATTTTTTCACTGTTTAAGAGTCTTGCCTTTCTTTTTCATCTTCTTCTATTAATCCTCTTTCTCTCTTTCCTCAACTACTTCTTAAATTTAAACTTTCAAGTGAGTAAACATTGTGTCTTCCCCTTCTGATTGCTCCTTCACATTCTATTTCATTGTTTACCTCCTGTGTCCTCAAGTTTCCCAAATCTTGGGTGATTATCCTTTGACCTCCAGCCTTGACTCTACTATATTTGACCTCATTCATAACTTTATCCTGTCCCTTACCAATCTTACCCTCTTCTGCCCCCCACAGAAGGGTAAAATCACTCCACTAAATGGAAAATCACCACATAAAAGTACATGGTATATGTTTGATTTTGTTGTATAACTTGAAAGTTTGCTCCTGTGGTTAATGGTTACAGTAGTTAAGCTGTATTTGAAACTATTGTTATTACTACCTGTGCTAATTTATTCAGGATGTCATACATGTTATAATCAGTTTTTCTCCCCTGTATGGTAACACTGTGATTGTATGGGATCATAATCATCACCACATTCCAGAACCAAAAGGCTAGGTGCTGAGCCAAATAGTAACTTTGCATCCTTTACAAACTGGGAAGCTATGTTCCTGGGATAGCTATAAAGAATCGCTTACATCTAGAGGACATCATTAAAGAAAAGACACCTCCTACAAAAGCCTCAATACTAGTGATAAAGCTATGTATCATAAGAAATTGGCATGCATCAACATAGAAAATAAATTAAATAGAAAATGACAAGATGCAGAAGCAAAATGCAATCCCAGAACCCCAGCCCACCCAGGACAAGCCCAGAACACAATGAGATAGATGAAATTGGAAGTCAAACACTGGAATTTTCTGAAATGATAACAAAAGAAGTGAAAGAACAAGTGGGAAAAGCTATAAAGAGAGATGGACTGGGGATTTAGCTCAGTGGCCTATGAGCCTGCCTAGAAAGCGCGAGGTTGTGAGTTCAATCCCTGGTGAAAAAAAAAATGCTATGGAGAAGATAATCTCTCAGGTACAAAAACAAATGATGCTTAAAATCAAATTTATTAAAGAAGACACAGATAAAAGAATAGAAGAGCTAAGAAAAATGATGGGACCAAAAAATGCCCAATATAGGAAAGAAATAGAATCCATGAAACAGATCCAAACAGAAATCCAAGGGACTAACACCTCTACTGAAAATATAAGCAACAGATTGAATGAAGGAGAAGATAGAATTTCAGGTCTTAAAGACGGAATTGCATCTAGTAATCATGAAAAAAAGATATCTTAAAAATAGCAACAGACCATGAAAAGTCAATCCAACAGCTACAAGAAGGAGGAAATAAGAATAATATAAAATTGATTGAGGTCAATGAGAAAGCTGGAGACACCACAAATGCCATTAAAAAAAACTCTTCATGGAAATAATGGCAGAAAACTTCCCAAGAATGGATAAAGAATTTGACATACAAATAAATGAAGCACATAGAACTCCGAACAGTCATGGCCAAAATAAAACTACGCCAAGACGTATAATAATTGAGACTCTAGAAATCAAGCACAAGAACAGAATATTAAAAGTTGTTAGAGAAAAGAAACAGCTTGCTTATAAAGGAAAGTCTAGAATCATGGCAGACTTCTCAACACAAACCCTCAAATGAAGAAGTATTTCAAGTCCTGAAAGAAAACAACTTCTAACCCTGATTGATGTACCCTGCAAAACTATCTCCCAAAATTAATGGGGAAATAAGATACTTCAATGACAAAGAATCACTGAAGCAATTCATGACCACCAAACCAACCCTACAAAAGTACTGAAAGATATTTGAGACAGTGCTAAAAATGACCACATTTCCAAGAACAACAACAGAAAGAAACCACCAGGTGGGGCAAGCAATTAAACAGGGGAAAATCAGAGAAGAAACAACAACAAAGTATCATGACAAAGACAAGCCAATACATATCAGTTATAACCATCAATGTAAACGGCCTCAATTCACCAATCAAAAGAAAGACTGGTACAACGGATCAAGAAACAAGATCCAACAATATGCTGCATGCAAGAAACCATTTAACTCAAAAAGAAATTCATAGACTGAAAGTTAAGGGATGAAAAACAATCTTCCATGCCACAAGAACCCAGGAAAAAGTAGGGGTAGCTATTGTATTTGTGGACAATGTAAACTTCCAACCAAGAACGATCAAGAGATAAAGTAGGTCACTACATACTCGTAGGTCACTACATTCTCGTTAGGGGAAAACTTCAAGAGGAAGAAATAGCAATCATAAATATGTATTCGCCAAATATGGGGTCATCAAACTATATAAGAAAATTATTAATTGACAGATTTTTCCCCATGTGCAGGCTAACATGGCCCTGGACAGTGCCTTCCTGAGTTCTCAGGAACCCAAAAGTTAAACCTCTCACTTTTCGCGCACTTGCCAATGCTCCTCCAATCAGCTGTCAATATGCCGTTTCGTCCGCCCCATTAACTTCCTCGCTGTGGATTCCAAATAAAGCCTGCAGTTTTTTTCCTGAACCTTCCACAGGGTGCTTGCATCTCGTCAGCAACCCTCCTGTGCCCACAATAAAGGCCTTTTTTCTTTCTTTCTGTTTTTTCTCTCTTTTTCTCTCTCGTGCCTCAGAAGACCAAACATTAATAGGCATGAAAAATCAAATAAACAGTAACACAATTGTAACAGGAGACCTTAATACCTCACTGTCACAGAGATAGGTCAACTAGACACACACACACACAAAAAAAAAAATCAGCACAGAAATATCAGAACTGAACCAAACCTGTGAACAAATGGACTTAATAGATGTTTTCAGAGTGTTCCACACAGCATCATCAACATACGCATTCTTCTCAGCTGCACATGGGATGTTCTCTAAAATAGACCATATACTGCCCCCACAGAACATGCTTAAGTAGATGCAAAGGAATTAAAATTACCTCATGCATATTATCTAACCATAGTACAATAACATTGGAAATTAATGGGAATAAAAAAATCACAAAGGCTCCAAAAACACATGAAAATTAAATAACACTCTCATAAACAACCAATGGATCACAGATGAAATTAAGGAATAAATTAAACAATGTCTACAACTAAATGAGAATGCAGATACATATCAGAATTTATAGGATTCAGTGAAAGCACTCCTAAGAGGGAAATTTATAGTGGTTAACTCTCACATCCAGAAAACAGAATGAGCACAAATAAAGAACTTAATGTTATATCTTAAGGTTCTAGAAAAAGAAGAGCAAGACAAACCCAAACCAATACAAGGGAGGAAATTATAAAGATCAGAGCAGAAATTAATGCAATGGAAATAAAGAAAATAATATAAGGAATTAATGAATCAAAGACCTGGTTCTTTGAAAGAATAAATAAAATTGATAAACCCATAGCCAATCTTATCAAAAAAAAGGAAATCAAAGACTCAAATTCATGCACTGAGGAATTAAAAGGGTGAAATCACTATAGATCCTTTAGAAATTCAGAAGATCATCAATACCTACTTTGAAAATCTTTACTCTCGTAGGATAGAAAACACTGAAAAAAATGGACAGATTCCTGGAAACATATGAATTGCCAAAGCTGAATCAAGAACATATAAAAATCCTAAATAAACCAATATCAGTTAATGAGATTAAAAAATATAATAAAAAAACTTATCAATAAGGAAAAGCCCAGGTCCTGATGGATTCACTGTTGAATTCTACAAGAAACTTAGAAAAGATTTAATGTCAATACTCCTCAAACTCTTTAGTGAAACTGAAAGGAAAGAAACACTCCCTAACTCATTCCTGGAGGCAAGTATTACTCTGATATCAAAGCCAGAGAAAGACTCAAACAAAAAAGAGAACTGCAGGCCAAACTCCCGAATGAACATAGATGCAAAAATCCTCAATAAGATACTAGCAAATGGAATGCAGCAAATCATCAGGAATATTATATACCATGACCATGTGAGATTTAACCCAAGAATGCAGGGACAGTTCAACTTACACAAATCAATAAATGTAATATACTGTATCAACAGAATCAAAGACAAAAATCACATGATCATTTCAATAGATGCGGAAAATGCTTTTGATAAAGTCCAACACTCACTCATGATTTAAAAAAAACCCTATAGAAATCAGAATATGTGGTCTTTACTTCAATCTGATAAAATCCATCTATGATCTATGACAAACCAACAGCTAACATCATATTAAATGGTCAAAAACTAAAAGCTTTCACTTTAAAATTAGGAACAAGGCAAAGATGTCCATTATCACCACTCCTATTCAATAGACTTCTGGAAACATTAGCCAAAGTAATTGGACAAGAAAAAGAAATAAAAAGAATAAGGATAGGAAAGGAAGATATTAAATTATCATTATTTGTAGATGACATGGTACTCTACATAGAAGACCCCAAAAACTCCACCAAAAGACTTCTAGTTTTAATAACCAAATTCAGTAGTATAACTGGTTACAAAGTCAACACTCAAAAATCAATAGTATTCCTGTAAACAAAAACTCACTGAAAGAGAAATTAGGCAAACCACACACTTCACAGTAGTATGCAATAAAAAAGAAATACTTAAGACTCAATCTAACAAAGGCTGCAAAAGATGTATACATTGAAATTTGCAATACTCTGAAAAAGGAGATTAAAGAGGATATCAGAAAACATAAAGATATGCCTTGCTCATGGATAGAAAGAACCAACATAGTGAAAATGGCCATACTCCCAAAACTGTTATACAGATTTAAGGCAATCCCTATCAAAATACCATTAGTGTATCTCACAGAACTAGAGAAAACATTCCTAAAATTCATTTGGAGCCAGAAGAGACCTAGAATAGCAAAAGACTTCTGTGCAACAAAGGCAAAGCAGGAGGCATCACAATCCTTGACTTGAAATTACACTACAGAGCTACTGTGATAAAATTAACATGACACTGGCAAAAACAAAACAAAACAAAACAAAACAAAACAAAACAAAACACTGACCTGAGGATCAGTGGAGCAGATTAGAAGATGCAGACACAATTCCAAATATGCTCAGCTGCCTTATATTTGACAAAGGGACCAAACATGTCCACTGGAAGAAAGATGGCCTCTTTAATAAATGGTGCTGGCAAAACTGGCTGTCTACCTGCCAAAGACTAGAATTAGACCTGTGTCTATCTCCATGCACTAAACTAAAGTCAAAATTGATCTCAGATCTAAATATTAAAACAGAGGCACTAAATAAATCTGCTGGAAGGGAAAGGAGGTAGAAATCTTGAAGCCATAGGAGAAGTCCATTTATGAACAAAAACTAAACTATATGGGAAGTACCTCAAAGAATTAACAAGTGGGATATCATCTTATTAAAAAGCTTTTGCACATCAAAAGAAATCACCAAGACAGTAAAAAGAAAACCCACAGAGTGGGAAAATATTGTATCCAATTGTATCTCAAAGGACTTATGTCTTGAAATACAAAGAGTTGAAAAAAATTGGACCCCCCCAAAATTCAAAGACCCAATCCAAAAATGGGCATGTGAGATGAATATGCACTTCTCAGATGAAAAAATACAAATACCAAATAAATGTATGAAAAAATGTTCAACATCATTGGTCATTCGAGAGATGCAAATTAAAACAACACTGAGATTCCACCTCACTCCAGAAAGAATGGCTATCACCAGGAAATCAACAAATAACAAATGCTGGAGGGGCTATTGGTGGGAGTGTAGACTGGTGCAACCACAGTGGAAATCAGTGTGGAGATTCCTCAAAAACTAGGACTAAAGGTCCCATTCCACTCAGCTATGCCCCTTCTGGGTATTTTCCCAGAAGAATTGAAAACATCATACCACAGTGACATATGTGCACCCATGTTTATAGCAGCACAATTTGTAATAGCTAAATCTTGGAAACAACCCAAACGCTCATCAACCAAGGAGTAGATTAAAAAATACGTGGTATTTTTATACACTGGACTGCTACTCAGCTATAAAGAAGGATAAACTTGAGAGTTTTAAAGGTAAATGGATGCAACCTGAGACCATACTCGTAAGTGAAATAAATCAGACTCGCATGCCTAAACATCATATTCTCTCCTTAGTGTAAGAAGCTGAAAGAGTAAATAAGATCCAAAATATACAATAGATGTTGTGAAATGGGAAGAAACTGTTTAAAAGGAGAGAAAAACTGGAATGAGGGGAAAGGAGAAAAGAAGGGAGGGAAAAGGAAAAAACTATACGTATATATATAACTGTTACGGTGTATACATTGCCTCAACTTGAGAAGTCTAGAAGCTTAAGTAACCCAGAAGATCTAGATCCTGGGGTGTAGAGCACAAGCAGTTACCTGTTCATTGTGTCAATTTAAGAAAGTCAGAAGTTTAACTGAGAGACTCAGCAGGGAGCCAGGGTTCTTACTTTGTAAACATCCTCATCCTGTGCAAAGCAGGGCAAGGAGATTTGTGGATGCTCCCCCCACCCCGGGAGGTGGGTCCTGTGTACAGTATAAGGGAGGAGAAGAGGCTTGCGCTTACCCTTTTTACTCTGGCTGCTTTTGCTCTGCTGCTGCCTTGAAGTGCTGCCCCAGTGCCATGCCACCCTGCCTTGGAGCCAGCTGATTGTAGACTGAAACCTCCAAAAACTGTAAGCCAAATAAACATTTCCTTTCTTCATTTTGGGTGTCAGGTGTTTTGTCTCAGCAACAAGTGAACAGTAAGACAATAACTATATATATATAACTATATATAAAACCTATATATAACTATATGTAGCTATAGATATATAACTATATATATATATATATATATATATACACACACACACACACACAATAGTTAAGATAGTTAGAGTACTAATTTCCATTAGTTAATTGAAAAGAAAGGTTTGTACTTATATTGTTTGATCAATTTTTCATGCCTATATCTTGTAATATGAGCAACTACTTTGAAGATAACAGTATGCAATGTATTAACCATTGTTTCTTACTATCTTTTTTGTTTCTTACTATCTTGTTTTGAAATTTTGTATCATTTTTATTGTTTTTCCCTTTAAAATTAAAAAAATAGGCAGTCATCATATATTTTGATCACCCCTTTTATGTGTCTCTACAACAGTATATGTGTGTGTAGCTGTGAACCTGTGTCTGTGTGCCTGTATGTGTGTATGCACACATGTGTGTGTCTTACAAGTGTGAAAATGGTTAGAATCATAAAGGAGTCACTTGTGTCAAACCCGACAAAGTGGATTGAGGAGGCCATGAGGGGAGGGCTCTTGGGGCTCTGCCTGGAGACAGGAAATATCACAAGAAATGCTCACAAGCAGCAGCTTGTTATGTGAGCCAGAGCGCGTGCCTGACACCCTGGCCACTAGGGACAGAGGTCACCCTCCACCATGAGGTTCTGCAGACGGTGTCCGCGTAGTTTCCAAACTTACACACACACCTCCTTTCCATCCCACAACCTGCCCTCCCCTGAACCCCTAGAAAGTGCTCAAGGCCACAGGGAACACAGGCTCCCCAGGGCAAAGCCCCACTCCTTCCCAGGTAAACTTGTTTTTCCTAAGAGCCTCGGTGTATGCTGCTTAGGTTGATGAAAAGGACCAGTGTGAATGGTGATAAGGATGAGGGCTCAGGGCACTGCTCATATTTTAAGAAAGTTCCCTCCTCGCGGGACTGTGGATTACCGATCCTTCCCAAGCAAACCAAGGGCCTCTTAGGTGGCACCCGACGCTTGGCTTTTATCTCCCTTCCATATCGGTGCAAACTGGCTCCAGGGACCGAACCACATCGACTGCAGCTCCTGGCAGGAGACGTCCCAGGGCAGGTCCGCTGCAGAAACACATCCCGACGCGGGCAGGTGACAGTTCTTACGGGCCGCCATGGAGCAGGGGCAGCGCTGGGCTCCTCCCTGCCTTCTCTCAGCAGCTCCCTGCGGTGGGTCTGGGGTGGCCCTGAGCTCCCTCGTGCCCGCCCTCCAGGTGGCCCGGCACCAGCCATCCACATGCGACCTGTCCAAAGAGCCAGGTGGCAAGACAGCAAGGGCCTCGGGCGTCTCACAGACTCCACCCAGGGCTGGGAGGCGCCCCAGGCTCCCTCGCAGCACAGATGGTCCCTGATCACATAGGAACTGAGTGTCCCCGTGCTTCTGCGTAGCCGTGAGTCCCGTAGGCGAGAAAGCGTGGAAGGGACAATCTGTGCCCTGAGTCCGGCCAAGCCTCCCCGCAGCCTCCATGCCCTGATCGGTAAGTCCTGCTCCACCAGCCTCCTCCTGGGCTGGCAGGGTGGGTGCTGTGTCCCCTCCCATCTGGCTCAGTATCCCCTCCCCACAGGGAAACTGAGGCAAACTGTTAGCAGAGTCAGGACCTAAACCGAGGAAGCCATGCATTGGTCACCCTTCTGGGCAGAGTCTGGGGGACGAACGGCCTCACTGCAGCTCCCAGCACACAGTAGGCCCTCAGGGTGAGCACTGGGGTGGGGCTGCTTGGTGCCTCTTCCTCCCGGGCCCGGACAGCTCCCGAGGCCCTGGTGCCCCGGCCTCAACCTGCAGAGGTCTGAGGAGTCACCTGGACAGCGCCGGCCTCGCCCCAGCGCGTCCTCTGCCTCTGTCTTTGCACCTAGCTCGTCCTGTGGAACCCAGCCTGGGTCGGGACGAAGACCTTGGCTGGGGGATTCCCCGCCCCCAACTTCCTCAGAGGAGAAAGGGGGCCCTTTATCTTCAGTGCATCAGGGCTTGTTTCCCAGAATTCCAGAGGACAGTCCCGGGGTCCCCAGCACCCACCTTGCACTCCTGCCCCAGTGAGCCTGTGTCCTTGGTCTCTCGTTGGGAACTCCTGACTGCCAGAGGTGTGAAGGTCCAATAGCTCCCTCAGACAACCTCTGTCCCCCTCAGTCCCTGCCCTCTCTTCCCCAAGCTCAAGGCCCTGGTTTCCATCTGTGCGCCCCTCTCTGGCTTGAAGGCTGGAGTTTGCAAAACCCACCACCCGCAGCCCCCTCAGGCCGTGGCTGCGTCTAAGTTTGAGGGCTGCATTTATTTCACTTAAATTCCCTCCATCCTTCTTTCAAAATGAGATCAGAGAGGTTTCAGTGTTTCCTGTGGGTCACACAACTGCTGTTGACAGAGTTGGGACCAGAACCCAGGTCCGTTCCTGCCTTCCTGCCACAAACACTGCTCTTCTGGAGGACCTGACACATCCATGTTGCCATCAGCGCTGGGGCAGTGGTAGCTGCGAGCCTCGTCCCATATGTGTGCAGGGGCCCAGGGCCTGGGCGCGTCCAGTGGAGGTGGTAGGGCTGGAGCCCGGGGTGCGCTCAAAGCCACGGCTCCAACTGCGGTGCAAGAGTCATCTCCTGATGACCTGGCACAGCTGGCCATAAGGGGACCTTGGGGACCCCAAGCAGCGCCCCAGTCCAGGAAGAATAGAAACACGTGAGTCCAGGAAGCACTTTGAATCCTTGGTGACAAAGTCAGTCCGTGTCCCTTGACATGACCCATTCTGCAAGGTGAGATGCTTCTGTCTGAGCAGCAAAGAGGGCAAATCAGCCAGGGCAGGCAGAGCCCCTGCAGGACTGCTCCCCAAAGGACACCAGCAGTGTTCAGAGGCAGTTCTCCTGCCACCATGGTGGCCACAGGCACCCAGTGTTCCTGAGAAGCTGCTAAGCCCCAGCTAGCACAGAGCCCCCCGGCCGAGCAGCCCCTGGCCCAAGGCACCAACACTGGGCAAGGAGCACTGCTGTCCCCAGATCCCAGCCCTGAGTAGCAGCCAGGTCTCATCCTCAGAGCAGGCTCGCACCCTGACCAGAAGCTGGAGGCCTGACTGCATCCGGCTCAGCTTGATCTGCTATGTGGCCTTGAGCCCCACTTTTCCCAGCCTGTAAAACAGAGGGACAGGACACACTCTGGGACCAAAGGCGAAGTCTGCAAAGGCCTCAGAGACAAGAGCTGTCTAGCGGGCTCCACCAGTAGCACCTCAAGGTCTAAATGTCATGGGACGCAAACAGTCATCAAACTCACGCTCCAGAGGTTGTGGGTGGGAGAAGGAGATGCACAAAGTGTACGGGGAGCTGGGCAGGAGTCAGCCAGGCTGGGGCCATCACCCTGCTCTGCATTCTGGCTGTGTGTCATTGTCACAAGCCCCTGCCCTCTCTGTGTGTTATGTAATGGTGATCACCAGAAACCACCCAATAACTTTCTTCTCTTTTTTATCCCTCCAAATAAGTGGATATTTTACTTATTTTTTATTAGTTTATGATTGTGATACATAATAATTACACCAGTTTGGGGGAATTGGTACATACAAAAGCTGCTCATAACAGACTGTAAAAGTTTAAATTTTTTAAAAGACATTACAGTAAAAAACACATTGTCTTTAGTCCCCTCAAAATATGCCCCTCACTTCTGAAGCGACATGTTTTATGGCTTAAAATGTGAGGGGCACACATTTTAAGCAGTGTCTTTAGTCCCCTCAAAATATGCCACTTTCTGAAGCAGTTCTGGAAGTCCTCTTTCACCAGTGTCTTTACGAGGTGTGTCAAAATGCGGTGAGTGCTGCTGCCACATCCTATCCCACGGAAAGGCAGGCTGGTAAAACACTGCTGCGTGTCCTCATCTGCATTACTCACGGGATCTGTGACTGCTGGCTCCTCCCCAAAGCCAAAATGATCATAAAAGGGAAACGTTTGGAATCAATCCCGGTCATCAAGGCAACCACAAGAGTGCAACTAAAGACTTCCAGAGCAATGAAGGGGTAAGTTTGTTCAGAGCCAGGGGAAGTATTCTGAGAAAGATTAATGGTATTGTGTCTTTTACTGTAATACATTTTTAAAAATACAAAAATATATCCCATATATACCTCATATATCCCACCTTAATCCCTTCACTCTCTTACCTACCTTTCCACCACTTCCCTTCTCCTGATTGCCTTCTCTGTCTGCAGAAGATCTGCCTCCCAATTTCCCTCCATCTCTTCTTTGTCTTACTCCTTATTTGATTTACATTTTGGACTCGTCACATAAGAGAAGCCACGTGATATTTAACTTTATGAGTCTGGTTTATTCCACTCTACATGACTGTCTCAAGATACATCCATTTTTCTGCAAATGACATGATTTTGTTCCTTTTTTTTTTACAGCTGAATATTTCATTGTGCATATACAGCATTTTTAAAAAAGCTTAGATTGTTCTTGTTTTCTAGACTCTTTAGATGCCTCATTAGTTTATTTATTTGAGATCACTCTGTTTTCCGAATGTAGGCAGTTACAGTTACAAACTTCTGTTTTAGAACGGCTTTCATTGTGTGCCACAAAGTCTGGTATGTTGTATTTCTATGGTCATTTTACTCTAGGAATTTTGAAGTTTATTTTCTGATTTCTTCTGTGACTCATTGATCATTCACAAATACACTCTTAAATCTCCATGTATTTGTGTGGTTTCTACAGTTTCTTTTGCTATTGATTCCTAGTTTCACTCCATTGTGACCTGATAGGATACAAAAGATTATTTCAATTCTTTTGTATTTATTGCGACATGTTTTATGGCTTAAAATGTGGTCTCTTTTGGAGAAAGTTTTGTGTGTTTCTGAGAAAACATGTGCTTTCTGCTGTTAGATGTAGTATCTATTAAATCCATTCATCCTATGGTGTAGTTTAACTCTGATATTTCTTTGTCATTTATCCAATTCAGTTATTTGTGACAATGGTGTATTACAGTCCCCTGCTGTGACTGTATTAGTTCCTATCTGTTCTTTTATGTTCTGTAGTTTTTATGTTACGAATCTGGGTGTGCTACTATTCACTGCGTGTATATTTATAATTATTGTATCTTCTTGCTGAATTGTTCTCTTTGCCAATATGTAGTGACCGTTTTGACCTTCTTTATCTCTTCTGACCAGACTGAAGTCAGCTTTGCCAGAAATTAGCATAGCTACACCTGCTTGCATTCATGCTGTAGCTGCTTGGATTGTTATTTTCTAACCTTGCATCTTCCATTGTGTATTTTGTGAATGATGTACATTCTTGCAGGTAGCATATACTGGGTTCTGTTTTTTTTAGTCAATCTGGTAGTTTGTGCTTGTGATTGGAGAGTTGAGACCATTTGCATTGAGTGTTATTATTGAAAGGTATGTACGAGTTTATGTCATCACATTATTTTTCTAGTACTTGATTCCTTTTTTATTTTCTTTTTTGTTTAATTACTCTCCTAGTGAGACTAATTCTTTCTTTCAGTCTCTTGGAACCATCAACCCCCTTGTTTCTGTTAGGATTTCTTTACATATTTTCTACAGTGCTGCCTCCATGGTTATGAATTACTTTAGTGTATCTGTCACGGAAGGTTTTTATTTCTCTATTAATTTTGAAGGATAATTTTGAGGATATAGTTACCTAGGTTGGCAGTTATTTTCTTTTGGGGCCTAAAAACCCTTCATCCAAGCTTTTATGGCCTTTAAAAATTGTATTAAGAACTTTGCTATTATTCCAAGAAGTCTGTCTTTATATAATTTGGCATTTCTCACAAACAGCTTTTAGTATTCTCTCTTTGTTCCGAATTTTTAGACTTTTGACTATGATGTGTCAAGAAGAGATTCTTTTTCTGGTCATGCCTATTTGGGATTCCAGGTGCCCCATTTACTTGAGTATCCATCTCTTTCTCTAGCTTTGGAAGATCTCCTATCATAACTTCAATTTTGTTTTACCATCAGTCTCTGCCACTACTCTTTCTTCAAAAGCAGAAATTCTTAAGTTTGTTCTTTTAAAGTCATCTAGAAGCTTTTGCATCTTTTATTGTCTCCAACTGATTTTTCAGTGTTACTGAGTAAATGTTACTTCATCAAGATTTTCCTCCAGTTCTGATAGTCTGTCTTCTCACTGATTTTGGCTATTGCCAAAACTTTCTAGATTTTCATTTCCTGGATTTCTGCTTGATTCCTTGTCAGAACCTCTAATTCTTTACTGAAGTGCTCCTTTACATCCTGCATTGTCTCCCTTAATTCATTCAGTTGCTTATTAGTACCTTAAGATCTTGATGATCCCAGAGATCTGTATTAACTGCTACTTACATCTCTAAATTTATTGATCAGCTTAGTAATTGAGTCCTTCAGGTATGTATCTATCCTTCTCTGATCTCATCAGTCATTTTACTATTCTTTTCTCAAGTTCTTTGTCGGACAACTCATCCACTTCAGTGTCTGTGAGATCCGCTTTGGCAGAGTTATAAAGTTTTGGAGGCGTCGTGTTGCATTGTTTTCTCATGACTGCTGTGATTTTTTGTTGACTATTGCAGATCATTTTTTCCAGATTCCCTAATTTATTAGAATATATATTTTCAAAGTAATTTCTTACAATCCTCTCTGGTGTGGCTCTGCCCTCCTGCTCCAGAGACTCTCTGCCCTTGATTTCCTGCCACCCTCAGAGGAACCTGGGTTCGTTAGCTCCTCAGATGACCTCCTGCCCCGATGTCTCCTCCACCTTCTCTCACTCTGGGTTCATGATCTTCAGTCCCATCTGTCTTCCCCTCACTGGGCTTGAAGCCTGGGAGTTGGCGATAGCCACCACTGTCTTCCCCCAAGAGCTGTCATTGAAGGTCATATCTGGGTATAAGTTTAGGCAGCTGCATTTGTTCTATCTGTTCCTCCACCTTCCCCTATTATTGTACTTTGCTGGCCACTGGGAATGGAACCAGAACCTCGCGAGATGAAGCACGTGCTGCTCCACTGTTACACTCACAGCCGCACAGCACGCACAAATGTCCCATCTATAAACACTGTCATCGGGTTAGCTTCTCACGCTCCTAATGCTGCACACTGGGGAACGCACCCCATTTATCGGGGCAGATGATGGTGTGGACGGTGCAAGGTGCAGGCTGGGCACATCATGATGGGGAAGGGACTGAGGTTGCTTTTACGTGATGTCAGTCATCGGGCATGGGACATAGTTATGGGCCCTGACTCAGGGTTTGGCCTTCCCTTCTCTGTCTTGCAGGACAATGTCATCCTCTATCTCAAAGGTCTTCCTCTTATTGGCTGGCTTATGCTTCCTTGTTCCTGGCTCCCAGGCTGCAGATCTTGAACACATGGATGGAGCTTCACATGACCATGAGAATCATGAGTATGCAATCTGCCACAATATCTTCTACAACGTTTTTGACTTGGCCTTTGCCTTTTACCGAGAGCCGGCCAGTTGGTCAAGAAACGCCAACACCTTATTGTCCCCAGTTAGCATTGTGGCTGCTTTTGCCATGCTCTCCCTGGGGGCTAAGGGGGATACTCTCATGCAGATCCTGGAGAGCCTAAATTTCAACCTGAGAATAGTCTCTGAGGCTCACATTCACCAGTGCTTCCAGCTTCTCCTCCACATCTTCCAGCATCCGGACCACCAGCTCCAGCTGAAAATGGGCAGCAGCCTCTTCCTCAGTGACAGTCTGATACTCGTGGATAAGTTTGTGCAAGATGTCAAGGAGCTGTACCACTCAGAAGTCATCACTATCAGCTTTGAGAACTTGCAACTCGCCAGCAAGCAGATCAACTCTTATGTGGAGAAGGAGACCCATCATGGAGAAATAGTGGAATTGGTCACAGATATGGAGGAAGACACAGATCTCATCCTGGTGAATTATATTTCTTTCCATGGTAAGTAGGGATCCCCAAACTTAGGTGACTTCTGTGAAATAATCCAACATGTGCTCCAGCACCCACTCTTTATACTTTCCTTGACAGCTCAGTGTGGACTAGGGCAGGGAATCCCAACTTGGGCTCTGTAATTTTCAACTCAGAAACAATGAAACAATTCCATGAATCAACAAGAAGACCATCAGACTTGTGAGCATCTTTATTGTCCTAATACTCAATGGAAATGCCAGTAAGAGAGAGGCATTGGAAATGGAAAGTTTCCCTAACTAGAGAACCAGAGATACAAATTGGAACAGATGGTGGAGACAATAATGTTTCATGTATCATAATTTAGACAACTCTAGAGTCATGGAAGAATATGAGCTTTGGAGTGTGAAAGACTTGGGTTCAAATCCTGCCTCCACCACTCATTAGTCTTGATACTGAAAAAGTCATTTTACTTCTTGGAGGCAGCTATTCCTTTCCTTATCATGGACAAAAACCAAACAAAACCACTGTTGTTACTTTTTTGTTTGTTTGTTTGTTTTTGGTTTTTTTTTTTTTTTTTTTTTTTTGCGGCACCGGGCATTGAACTCACAACCTCGCGCCTGCCAGAGCAGGCGCTTAAGGCACTGAGCCAAATTCCCAGCCCTGGTTTTTTGAGGTAGGGTCGCACTATGTAGCTCAGGCCGACCTTGCGCTCGCGTTGTAGCCCAGGCCGGCCTCGAACTCATGTTGTTACGTTTTGAAAGGATCAATCAAGGTTCACAATATATGAGGTTTGTGTGCAAATCTATTCCCTTGTTATCAAGTGTTGGAAGAATTAATCAAGTTCTATAGTATGTAGGGGCACACAGAACTGAGCAACAAGCCTTGATCCTCAGCCTGCCCTCCTGCCTCTGGGCAGTGGGAGACCAGGACCCCCATGGGCCCCGGGTTCCAAGGCAGCTTCCACAGCCCCAGGGAAACAGCCTGGGGGAAGGAAGTGGGGGTCGAGGCCAGGCCTGCTGCCCGCTCCCTGTCTCCCTCATCCCTGGGCAGAGTCCGGCAGTGCGGAGCACCCAGGTCACGGTCAGCACGACTGAGGCCCCGCTCTGCTGTGACTTGGGGCAATTCCTGTCCCCTCTCCAGTCTCACCACCTCTTCCTGTTCAGTGAGGAATGTGGGCTCCAGGTCCCAGAGTCACCTGCCCACGCCGAAGGCCTGGAAGCCGAGGCACACTAGTACAGCAGAGGGGAGCTAGCGCAGGCCCGTCCGCTTCACATGCGACACAGGAGAAGGCCTCGGGGTAGAACACGGAGCTTTTGTCCTGAGTGTGACTGAAGCAGCCATCTGTCAGGGACAGGAGGCCCCCAGGAAAGAGTACACAGGTGCAACTTAGGGACTTCCGTTTATGCCCAGTAATTTCGTTAGCATCCTCGGTCCTCTAGCAAATACATATAAAACTTAAAGATTCTTCTTCGGAGCCAGCTTGTCACAAATCAGCCTGAATATATCCAAATCCCAGGGCCTCCTCCTGCTTCAGATTATCCAATGAAAGCCCTTCAGCAAATGCTTGTCTTTATGCCATTTTACAGATGACCAATGCGAGTCTCAGGGGGCAGTGCCTCAGGGGGGACCCAGGGCTGCCTTCCTCTGACACACTGTCTAAACCTTAGTCCCACCCCTGTCTGATGTCTCTCCAGGAAAATGGACTGTTCAGCTCCCAGCTGAATACACTGTGGAAGACTTCTACGTAGACGAGGAGACAACCATCAAGGTGCCCATGATCAATCGCCTGGGTATATTTTTCCTGAGCCGGGATGAGGAGCTGTCCAGCTGGGTGCTGGCCCAGCACTCCGTGGGTGACGCCACGGCCTTCTTCATCCTGCCCGACCCAGGGAAGATGCAGCAGCTGGAGGAAGGCCTGACCCAGGAACACTTTAATAAAATCCTTGAAACCATTGACAAAAAGTGAGTCCCCAGTGCTGGAACCCACCTAGGAGCTGTGAGCCATGTCAGGACAGAGGCCCTTTAGGACTGACCAGGGGCTGGGTAAGGTGGACCCCACCGCTTGGGCCCCTGCTCCCGGAAATGACCTTGTGCTTCCATCCAGACCCAGTGGCAATCCCATTAGCGTTAGCCAGGCTCAGTGTAAGGGTCAGTAACCAGAGGACAGCAGGCACAGATCCTGGCCTCAGGGACGACTCCTCCCACCATGGACAATGTCCCTTCCCATAGCACAGTTATGTCAGGATAAAGAACAGGGTGGGGGCCTCCAGGCAGAGGCGGCTGCTGAGTGTGGCATCTGTGCTGTTGCTGGGTGGAGAGCGCAGGACCCTCCGTGGAAAGATCCGGAACAGGAAACAGTGAGTGCTGGGAAGTCCAGGCAGTTTGCAGAATGCCCGTCCCTCTGTCACTCCTTGAGGGTGGTTTATTGGGCCCCAAAAGCCAATAGTCCTCAAGCCTGCACCACAGAGCAGTCACAACTGGCATCAGAAATGAGCCTGTGCCCAGAGGTGCTGTTTCATTACACATCTTATGGAACAAATAGAAAAGTGTACACAAGTGTGAAGTTGGACTGTGACTAGAAGTGTCACTAGTGTCTTTCCTCAGGCCTCCTGCGGGCTGAGAAAAGCACAAGGTCAGGCTGGGATCTGCCGCCTCAGCGCAGGCCTGCTCAGTGTGCCTACACCCCAAGGAAACCAGAGCAGAGTCTTTCGCCCAGGGAAGGGAAGGTCGTTCTTGTCTCCTCACTAATGGTTTCCACACAGCCCCTGCTGCACTCAGCCACACCCCCATGGGCATCAGGGGACCTCTGGGAGAGAGGGGACCACACGCTACAGGACAGGATGACACCCACTTCCAGGAGGGCACCTTGCATCTGCCTGAGGACTCCTTCAAGGAGGTGTCTTCTCCGGGGCTGTCAGGACAAGAAGGGCCCCTTGAGTTAACATTCTCCACACCAGGTGCAGAGGTAGATGAAGCTCCGACCACACAGGGCAGCTTCTCATCCTGCTGTGGAGGGGACAGGGCACTAACAGGAGACACAACCAGAAAGGACACTAGCTGGATCCTAGCAGGACGTGAGAAATGCTGTAAATCTCCTTCCTTTTCTCTCATACCTGCCAGATTTGCCGGGATACACTTTCCCCGACTGTCCATTTCTGCCACCTACGATCTGAGTAGCATTCTGAGCCCACTGGGCATCACCAAGATCTTCAGTGATGAAGCGGACCTCTCAGGGGTCACGGAGGGGGCACCCGCCAGGCTCTCCATGGTGAGGTCACCTGACAGCAGCATTGTCCGCAGTGTCTGTAGAGCAGAATGCATTTGGGGGAGCAGCTCAGGTATGTTGCTGAGCAAGGAATCAAGGGCAACAGACAAGATCCAGGCTGAGCTCATTCCCAGGACAACATGGAATTAACTGGGACGGGAAGTGTCCAGAGGATGGAATAAAGGAAGCGGCTTCCTGTGCTGCTGCCACTGCAGGGACCTCCCTTGAGGGGCTCACTAACCCTCAGTCTCATCTTTTTTAGGGCCATTTTTGTCCTTGGGCCTCAGTTGACCCGTACTTACACAGAGAGGCTTACACTCAGTGACTTCACGGATTGTTCTGGAATCCTCCATCTGTAAGATTTAGGGCTTTGGTGAAACACGAGGTCTGAATTATGAGTGAGTTCAGCCAAAGAGGCCAACGGCTCAGAGAAATTAAAGGGACCAGGATCAGGCGCAGGCCAGTGAGGGCTGTGCCCCCATGGGGTCTGGGCACTGAGAAGGTCCCCAGCAGGGTCCTCATCCCAGGAGCTCACACACTGGAAAGGGGAGACTCGGGAGAGGACATGGCCTCCACGTAGCCGTCCCTTCTACATACAAAAGGCGTGGCTAGGATGGGAGGGACGGGGGTCAGGAAGGGAGCAGAGGACAGAGGATGAGGCCAGGCACAGGCTGAGAGGGGAAAGTTCCGGTGTGACCACGC
>RJWM01034161.1:0-19965 GCA_004363535.1 Dasyprocta punctata
GTCACCAGAGGGAAAATTGTAGCATATGCACCTGAGAAGACGTAGATCTTCCCCAGTAATAGTCTTTACGCAGCACCACATACTGCTTGACAAAAGACAGATGCTCCTCTTAATGTCAAGAGAGTGAACGCAAAGCTTTGTAGTCACAATCATTTGTGCATCACCAGCAGTGTGAGGACACAAAGCTGCAGCCTGACTCTGCTCTATATCACTGTAGATCACCTTAGACTTTAATCATACTTGCTGATGATGCGGAATCTCGGCTGCACACCCACTACAGCCAGGAGGTAGGGCTCTCCCTCCCCCAGCAGGAACCAGTCCTGGAGGTAGTGGGCTCCAAGCAGATCCTTGGGATGAGACATGGGGAGTCTTGGTAGGGACTTGGCTGCTGTCCACAGCAGTGGGCTGAAGCTCAGCTGTGAGCAGAAGAGAAAGGTTGCGCTGGCAGAGGAAAACGCCTTGGAGCTTTGGGAGGTGGATTCAGGGGAACTGGCAGTGATGCCTCGCAGACTGGATAAACACGTTTTCCAAAGTGAGTGTCAGAGAGACAGGATGCTGTTCTTACCAAGAAAAAGGGTGACAAAGAGAAGCCACTTGTGCCTACCCACACTAGAAATGGGTTGGTGCTAGGAGCCCGGTTTTCCTTTCAATCTAATGCAGACAGGAGTTCAGAGATTTATGTATTACAGAGTGGTGGGTTTTTAGGCTTCTTTTCTTTGGAGTTCCTACAGTGACTGGGGTCTGCTCAGGGCTCACAGTTCTCACAGGCATGCAGAAAATTCTCAGAGCTCACAGACATAGTTGCTAATTATATCCCAATCCCAGGGTGCAGGGCACCACAGTCTCACGAAATGAGCCTCATATGTTGTAGATCCCCCAGTTGGGATCTACAACTGGGGATCTACATACAGGGAGGAATTAGGTATGTGGCCACCCAGTAGATGCAGAGGAGACACATGTGTTATTAGCGCATCAAGTTTGCTGTACATTTGTCTTTTTAGTGTGTTAATCCCACCGAAATCTAACACTGTCACCCTTAACCATCCTTGGCATTTCAAGAATTACTTCCAAACTGGAAGGGAAGAAGGAACCTGAGTGCACAAGTTAACACACTTGCAAAGCCTACTTGAAGGGAAAAACAGGTGAAGTATATGTAAAAAGAGGTCACTGATATTTGCAAATAGTAACCTGCAAAGTAAAGGAAGTGTAAATACCCCGAAGGTTTCTCCACGGGGTGCAGTGGGGCTCAGGAAATAAACATCACAGAGAGTTTGTAGGAGTTTTAACTTTTGGGACATTTGACATGAAATTGTATTGATTATGCCTGAACTGCTTTCCTTTTCATATCTGAGAGTGGCAGGTAGATGGAAATCACCGATGAGTTCATTAAATAAATACACAAGGCAACGGTGAAATGTTCAGTGCTTCTCAGTTGACAGCTGTGGGAGGAAGGCTTGGAAGAGGCCAGAGCGGAAACACTGCACCACAGGGTCAGTACAGAGCACTGTGCTATTGTGGCTTTCAGATTTTATTAACAACAACGTGGCTGTGTGCATATTAAAGTAGAGCATTTAGAGAACGTGGAAAAAACCTTGTCCTCTTTGTGCCCTCAGTCACTTCACCTTCGAAGAAAGCTATCTAGGAAACTGGACCCGAAGTCTGGGCGTTAGGGTTAAGTAAATAATTGCTCTTCCATCGTAGTCTCTAATTTCTATCTGTGTGAGGCCGGGTCTGCAGTGCACAGTGGTTACGCTTTCCGCGGGGAGGGGGGCGAATGCACATAGCCCACCATCATTCTCTTCACGCCCACTTCTCCTGAGAACCCATCTTACTCCAGAAAGAATGAATATCATCAAGAAATCAAATAAGCCAGTGTGGGAAGCAGAGAGAGATCAAGGAATGAGGAGAAGGAGGGAAACACTCTTCCAGGCCACACCCACCGTGACCCTTCTCTTCCCACCAGGCTCACCTCCCCGCATCGCACCAGCTGTAAACCCATCAGAGGACGAATCCGGTATCACACACCCATGATTTAGTCACCCCCCCGAAGCCCCGCCTGTGAGTGTGCAAGGCTTTGGGCGACATCTGGACATAACCCACAGCACCTGCCTCTGCGCTGAACACCTCTATCACTTCCCCAATCCCCAGTGTAACCGGCAGCGCCTCATCCATTCCCCGCGTCCCGTGCCACCTGCTCCTCCCCCCGCCCCACCATCCCAGGGTGCCCTTCCAGTCCTGCCTCCACAGTACCCCATGAAGGCTTGGGAAAGGCCTCCCGGGGGGTCACTATTCCTAAGTACATCACACCCAGGTAGACCTTCTGCTTCGACTTTCCCCATGTTCTTCCCAAGGCTTAGACAGTCTGACTCCCTACGGCTAACCAGAAGATGACTTTCTCAGCTTTCAAGCACTAGCTCGTGTGCGGCACCCTATCTGCTGCCCTCTGCAGTTGTTTCCACCTCCAGCTGTTCCCTCAATCACAGAAGAATCTCTCCTTCAACCGTGCTCTCATTCTCCTTTCTAATTGTACCACTTTGCAAGCCAAATTCCCTTCATTCATGCTTCGGCCTCTGTCTCCCTTACCGAGTTGCAAGGCCCTCAAAGATAAAAGTTATTATTTCCTTTTATTCCTATCCTAGCAACCAGATGAGACCCAACAAACATTAGCGATGCCCGATACATGTCTGCTGAGTCGAAGTCAGATGAGACTGTCACGAGGAGCGGTGATTCTGGTGCTCCATGTGCACTGATGTCATTTATTTAGATGTTCAACAGAGGAATCAACCAGGCAACGATTTGGAGGGAATCAGAAGAAGCCAAAGAGTCTAGCTCTATGGTAATCCTATTTTAAAGGAGCTATTTTACAGGAGCAAGAGCCAGAACAACACGCCAGTCACCTCACACACAGTCAGGATGGAGATTTCCCCACAACCCGGGTGACACGTAAAAACTAAAAAATAATGATTCCATTTTCCTAAAGCTATTTTTTCATTTAAGAAATATTGATTACAAACTTATAGCAGCTGAGGTGATGCCCTTCCATTACTTCATTTTTCTTGGACCATAACATGTAAACCATATGCATAAATTGTTTTAAGCAATTGAAAAATATCAGAAAGTAATCAATTTTATTATACTGCCGTATGCAAAAATTTGTTAGAATTGCACATGAAATGAAAAGTTTTCAGCCAAAAATTGTAACATCCTAGAATCTAGAGACATAAGCACTTCCTTAGATTGAGAAGACAAAGATAAATAGATAAATATTAAATATTTTTACAAAAAAATTTTCTTTTGAAGATTAAAGTTCATAAAAACACCTAACGTTTGGTGGGTCACTTTAGGATTTTGCTAAACTAATGTTGATACATAATTTTATTTGAACTGATCTTCCCTGAGGCCAACAGTCACCAAAACTATACTCAGATCCAGAAATTATGAGCTCAAGTGCCTGCAGGACCTGGACTATTTAGTTAATGAATAAAGTGGGAGTAGAGAGCAATAGAGACTGTGATAAGTCAGAGGACTCTGGCCATCTAAAGAACCAGCTTTTCTCTGCTCCAAGCAATCACTTCCTTGCAGAACTTCTGTTTGTCTGTCTTTCTGTCACTGTGTCTGTCTCTGTCTCTGTCTCTCTCTCTGTCTCTGTCTCTGTCTCTCTCTCTCTCTCTCTCTCTCTCTCTCTCTCTCTCTCTGTTTGAATGTTTGTGTTTGCCTGAATCTTCGATGTGATGGTATTTGGAGATGGGACCTTGCGAAAGTAATTAGGAGATTGGAGCTGTCATGAATGGGATCAGTTTCCATCGTAAAAGGAGCACTGATAGCCCTTAGCCTCCTTCTGCCGTCTGCGCAGACACTGATAAGAACATCTGAAAACTGGGAATAGGTCTTTCCCAGATGCCACATCTACCAACATCTTCATTTTAGATTTCTCAAGCACCAGAATTTCGGTGAATAAATTTCTGTTGTTTAAGATCTTCGAGTTATGTCACTGTATTACAGTAGTCTGAACTCATTAAGAAAATGTTTAGGGATGAAATCTTCTAATTTATAAATTTAATATTTAATTTATTGAAAATGCTATCCAGGTCAGTCCTATGCAGAATAAATAAATATGTTTGTAGTCAGGATTTGTCCTTGAGCTATAACTTTGACAATTTTGAATTGATTATCTATATTATCATGTTTTTAAATATCTTTTTATCCCTCTAGCCTATGCATTCATGAAGATCTGCATCATGCCTACTCTATTCATGTATTTCAGAAATTAGCACAATGCATAGTACACAGTACATGATCGAAGTATACTTCTGTAATGGATTGATAAATGGAAACATTGAGAACTCTTTCAGCAGGACAGACCTGGAATAAAATTTTGACTCATCAGCTAGGCAATTGATTTCTGATTAATTGTTTAACAGTTGTGAGCTTTAATTTCATCATTTACAAGGGGTGGCTATTTCTAACCATCAGTTTTATAATGCGGACTAACTAGAATAGTAAATACAAAGTGTTTAGCAGACTGGCTACTCCTTATAGCATGGCTTCCCTTCTTCAGGGATGGTATATTTCTGATTGGAGTAATGCACAATAAATTTTTGTATACATATTCAATTCTACCATCCACTTTTGTGTAAAATTGCAATGGTGGATAGATTTGATCAAATTCAAATGTCATATGGAAACCTTGTAGATTTTATATACATGTGCAGAAATATACACATATAGTATAACCAAAGCCAATGCCTGTGGCTAAGGGAAGATAATGGAACAAAGGTATCCCAAAGGGAGAGCCACCAGTGAGCAGGCAAAGTGTGGTGTAGCCAGGAGGACGAGGGCAAGAGGAGGGGACATGCAAAGCCCTGGTGTCCTCCCTGACAAATCAGATGAATAAAAAGCTATTCTCTATTAATATTTCAAGGGATGTGAAAGCCCAGTTTGCTCCCAAGTAGTTCATTCCATAAATGTGAACAGGAAGTGGGAATTTTTATTAAGCCTGGTGGATGAATTAAATTCTGGGTTTTGTTTTTTGACTCCTCTAGGAATTACATAAGTGTATCTAAGCAAACAGGGTAGACAATTTATAATCTATTAGTAAAGGGTGATAAAATAGAGGTACAAACTAGGAAATCCTATGTGCTGTTTTAAAAGAATGAACGTTTCAGTAAAAATGATCAGATAAATGCACACGTACAAAGGAAATAAAAGCCACATGTAGCATATCTGCAAAAGATCTTTCAAAGCATTTAAAAGATATCCAATGTCATTGTTCTATTTCATTTTTTGGCTTCTGTAATGTCTCACATGTGAGCTATTTTATTTTATTTTTTTTGTACGTCAGAAGATGAGAATGTGCTTAAGGGAATTTGATCCAATTAGTATTATAATGTTGACCTTTAGTAGAATACATCAAATGAATTCAAGAGTAGGATAGAGATAGACTGGTTATGCACAGCATATTTTCTAAAGGTTCAAAAGTGTTAGACATTTTACTTTGTAATTACAAGCAAGATTTTATAATCTGAATTGTTCATAGATGTAGGCAATCATTTCCGCAAACTATTCTTTTGGGAGAAATGCAGTCAAATGAAGCTGAACCATGTAACAAAATTAACACTATGCATTTGATAAATGGCTTCTTTCCAAATGTATTATTTTAATAAAAGATGATGTGTCCCACTGTTTCCAGAAGCAGTTACAATGTACAAGAGTAAATTACATCCAAGTTGTTTGACTTGTGTTATTACACAACTCATGAAATTATTTTATAAATCTTCTCACAGGGCACTACCTTTATAGTTATTAAAATTATTGCAATGTAATCTGGTATATTTTTTAAATGAAATTTTAAGTGTAGAGGTAAGCAAAAATTATAACTGCAAAATAAAGCCAAATAAATTTCCATTCTATTTGTCTTGAGGCCAGGACAAGTTGGTTTTGAGCCCCTTCTCACTGCTGCACTGGACCCAGACCTAGGCTTTGGAGGACAGTTCTGAGAAAAGAGTGCAGAGTGGAGTAGACCTGGGATTGAGAGATGCGGAGTTGCTAGCAAAGATTTCCTCCCACTCTGTAGGCTGCCTTTTCATTGTGGTAATGGTCTCCTTCCCTGTGTAGAAGCCTTTCAGTTTGATGAAGTTTTATTGGCTGATTCTTGACATTATCTCCCATTCCACTGGGGTCTTGTTCAGGAAATCTTTGCCTGTGCTTATGGCTTCAAATTTTTCTCCAATGTTTTATTCCAACTATTGCAAGTTTTCTCATCTTATACTGAAGTCTTTTAGACTATCTAAAGAACTCAAAAGCTTTACACCAAAGAAAAGCCTACCTAATAAATGCACAAATGAATTGAACAAAGAACTCTCAAAAGAAGAAATACAAAAGGCCATTAAGTATATGAAAAGAAAATCAACATCTTCAGCCATTAGAAAATTCAAATAGAAACTACATTGAGTTTCCATCTCATCTGTCTCAGAGAGGCCATCATAAAGAATAATAAAAAAAAGATTTCTGGAAAGGATGAAGGAGAATAAGGAACGCTCCTGCACTGTTGGTGGTTATGTAAACTAATACACTCCTGTGGAAATGTAAAGCCACCATAGAAATCAATATGGAGACTTCTAAAAAAAAGATATAAATTTGATCCAGCTATACTACTTTTTGGTATATTCCTTGCTTTAGTTACTTTTCTCATTGCTGAGACAAAATACCCAACACCCAAAATTAAAAGGGAAAAGGTTTATTTGGCTAGCAGTTTGTGGAGGTTTCAGTTCATTATTAGCTTGCTGCAAAGCAGGGTGGTGTGGCAAAGGAGCACTGGAGAGGAGAAGGTGCTCAAGGTGCTCACAAAGTAGCAAAGCAACAAGGAGGGACCTTTGGATGGCTGCTAGAAGGTAGCAAAACATCACGAGGGAGAGACAAGACTCTGTCCCTTATATTGTATGCAGGCTATCTACCCTAAGGTGGATGTAGCACTTATGTCCTTAATCCTAGCCAGAACTATGCCAAACCAATCAGTGTACTGATTTACTAATCACACACCCTTGATCTCAACATCACACACTCTAGGTTCAGCCACCTCTGAGGCTTTGGGGAACATCAAGACACAAACCATAACATTCCTCAAATAATTAGGGTCAGCATACCATAGAAACACTTGCATACCCATGCTTATTGCAATATAATTCACAATAGTTAGGCAGTGGAAACAACGTAGATGTATGCCAACTGGTGAATAGATAGAGAAGATGTAGTATGTGTACACAATGGAGAGTTATTCAGCCAAGGGGAGTAAAGTCATGTAATTTGCAAGAAAATGCATGAAACTGGTGAACATAGTAAGAGTTAATATAAAAACAAAGGGGAGAGGACAGTAAACTACAAAGTAGCCTCCCCATGACTGGGGCAGGGGACACTTGGACAAGGGTAAAGGAAAGGATAGGGATGATAGGAATGAAAATAATCAAAGTGCATCCTATACCTGCACCAACATGGCATCACAAATCTCTCATCATTCTGGACTATCAATATGTACCAAAAAGACAATTATTTTGTATATGGAAGATGTGGCATCTAACATGTGTGAACCTTAGTTTACACAATAAATATGTGACCCAACTAGAGAATGATTTATGTATATAGGTGATAGCTGAACATTTGCAAATGAAAACTACTGCCCAGGGAACATTAGTATCCATTCTTGCACCGGGTGAGATGTCCACAGTTATCTCTCAGTCCATGTAAGAAAGTGTATCTGCAGTGTGCTGGCTTCATTCACAGTGGTACTCAAGAAATATTAGGGCTGCTGGAGAGAAGAGCTCACTTGCTGGGACTCAGATTCAGGTTGTAAGTCTCTGAAGTGACTTCAGTGGAGTGGCCTGTCCAGCCCTCACTTCTGCTCCACAGTCAGACAACGTGTGACTTCTTCCAGATGCCTGCCTGGGACAGCCTATCATTACCGCTTTTGCCAAAGGCTTCACTTAGTAAATTTTCCTATCTTCTTGTGTCCTCATCTTTTCCTCTCACATCACTGAAAACATAGACTGTAGTTTTTTTTGTCTTTAAAACAAAGCAAAACATTCCCCTTGACTTCGTATTTCTTCCCAGCGGCACTGTTATTTGCTATCCTCTCCAGCAATCTCTGGTCACGAAGTTGGTTTTGCAGTCTCCATTTATTTAATGCAGTTGTTCCTGGAACTCATTCCAGTTTTTTATCCACATTTTTGTACAAAACGTGCCGTTGTCGAACTCCACAGTCACCTCTGTGGTAGTAAATCCCAATTCCAGTCTTCATCTTTCTTGACGTTTTTCCAAACTCAAAATAATTTTTCCTCTTCGTTTTTAAACATGGTTTGTGTCCGGCATCTGCAATAATGCTATCGTTTTCTTTCGGTTTTCTCCTTGGATCCGATTCATCTTCCCCACACAGAAGCTTGGTTCTCAATTCTCTTCTGTCTTCTAACTGCACTCATTTTCCTTTTTGCTCAGGATTTTATCATCATTTATATGTTCATTATTTCCAAGTTTATATCCTCATCCTTGAATTTTCGCCTAGTTTATTTATTTGTGTTTCCAAAGTACTATGTATTATCTCTTTTAGGGTGTAAAATAGTTATCCCAAATCAGCAATTTAACACAGATTCTTAATAATTTCTTTTTAAATTAAAAGCAATGGCTGTGGTCCTAAGTGTATCCTCTCATGGATGAGCGGCAATGTCTGGAGAGAGTTGTGGGGATCACAGCAAGGGGGTGCACGCTGCTGGGACCCACACTTGTCAAGATCGTCTCCCACAGCCAGGAGTTCGCCCACCCAAAGTCTGCACCTGTGTCCTTGTCTTCCTGTCAGCCTCTTGTGAAATCCATTGGCGAGCGTTGTCAGTTCTGCCTGGAAAACGGATCTGGGATTTCTTTCCGGCCTCCGCAGGGCACCGCGCTAGCCTTGGCCACCACCGCCCCTCACTGGGTTAGCTCTGTTAATTCCAGCGGCTTGCCCAGATCGCAGCTGCGCAGAAGACAGTTCAGGACTCCTTCGCGTTAGAGCCCCTCATGGGCATCTTACCCAAAGCCTGCTTTTCTCGGAGCCCATTTTGTATGTGTTTTAAAATCATCTCTGTTCCTCTGCCAAAATGTAAGCTCCACCTGGACAGTGACTGTTTTTCTTGCAGGGTTTGTCCCAGGGCCTTGAAGAGTAGCATCGATACAGTAAGACTGTAGGGCTGTGAGCAGAGGAAATGACTCGGGGGACAGGCTTGGATGGAAATTTCAGTCCAGATTAGAGATGGAGATGATAGCTTTTATAGCCATAATTGAATGATTACTGTATTCCTTCAAGAATCCAAGGAAAGAAAACCTGTAACTGCCAGTACCTTCTTAGTGAAACGAATTCCCTGCTTTGTATTATTTCAGGAGCAGGGCAGAGATGTCTTAGGGACCTGGAGAGCAAGTGATGAGCTGGTTTTATGAGTTCTCTCTCCTCCGGGCATAAACCTGTTATTCTGCTTTCTTTTATAGGGCTCTGTGTGTGTGTGTGTGTGTGTGTGTGTGTGTGTGTGTGTTTGCCTGTTCAGATGGAAGTAAGCAAAAGGTATGAAAAAATACTGCAAAGAAGCTTTGTCAGTAAGCAATATCTCTGTTGTCAGATTTTAGCAATGCTAACAAAATTTCTCTGGCCAGAATTATACACATAAGCACTGATGATAATTCTAACTACATTTCTAGAGGTTTTTTTCTTTGGAAATTGAAGATTCTTTGGGTCAGCAAGAATCTTGATAATACTGCTGGAGGATATTACCATGAATAGTTGACATTTTGGAGGAAAATTTCTTGTTTTCCCAATTAGTGCAAGTTAAGAAAGGATACCCTACTGGGATTGGAAATAAATGGGCCTCAGGTAGAGGAAAAAATTATTAGGAGAAAAAGGAAAGTGGAAAAGATAATCTGATCTATTTCCAAATGCTGCCCAGGGCCGGCTCTGAGAAATGGGCTGTTTTGAACACACTATAATTCTTCAGTCTTAAATGATAGATGAAAGCATGAGAGCAGCACGCTGCATCTAAGAAGGCAGCACACTCACGCTTCCACGGGAGAGGGCAGCTACAGGTCCTGTCTCCCTCCCGGGGGAGTTAGAGCTCCTCCTCCCCCACGCTTTGACCCTCATGGACCTCAGGCTTTGCATAAAAATTCTCTCTGGTAACGAAAAATAGTGCCAAGAATATTGCTGTATTTTTTTCCACATTAACATACCTGAGATAGCCACCATGCTACTTGAATTCATTAAATATAAACTGTGCTATAATTTACTTTATATAGTCTCTGACTGGATTTTAAATTGATTCAATTTATTTGCCTAAGTCACCCTAAAAATTAAGACATGATTTCTGTAAAATTTTATGTATGCACGTAAACTTGTATATGGCTTACATAAAATCATATATATATATATATATATATAAACGTACATACATAGCTTATCTAATATAAGTATGTATCTATAGTGACAGACAAAATTAAAATACATAAAATTAAAACTATATATTAAGAAGTGTTCGCTTTTGAAAATATAGAATGTATACCTACCATTTTTCAGTAGGCATTGTATTGAAATCTAATGAATTTAAAGTATTTTTACACTTCAGTACATTAAACATTTAGGAAGCTTAAATTTCTATAAAATATGTGATTTACTTAATAAACATGATTTTTGTCACTAGACATCAATCTGTGATTGAAGCTGTGTATCCAAGCAATTGGAGTTTCAGGTTTAAACATAACCAAATTTCACCGCTGCCATTATTGATTTTGCACAATTAAGTGGATTCTATAGCAAACGCTTTTCATATTTTACTGACGTACTTAACCTATGCAGTCATCCTATAAAGTTCATATGCCACCAATTTTAAAATGAGGAATGTGAAGCCGAAATACTATAGTGAATTGCCCAAGGTCAGATACAGTGAGAGCTGTTTCTAGCCCAGTTTTATCTGACTGCAAAGCCCACACACTTAACCACGCTGTCCTGCACTTTACATTGTGTTACTTAAGCAAACATCAAAGCAGTCCCTTTTTCTGTCCTTGTGAAGAGTCTACTTTCCATCACACAGAAAGCAACTTCATCATTGTATCAAATTTCTTCTCTCTTAACCATAAAAAGTTGAAAACAAATGATTGAAAGCATATTTTCTTAGCCAGAGTTTCACTGTCTTTGGCAAAATAAGTGAACAATCATACTTAGGGAAATAAAAGTGGATGAAGAGGAGAGTAAGTTGTAAAGTTATATTTTTAGTAACAATAGTGGTCTTTCTCTTACAAAACCATTTCACTTAAATTTACTGAGGGAAGTAATTCGATGAATGCAGAACTCTGTAATTAGTGACTGGTATTTTTCTCAAGGTGCTAATTTTCCTTTAATGAGCAGTTGCAGTGCTTGATGGGTTTTATAACCTGAAATGTGCACTTTTAAATTAATTAAAATATCTGATCATTATCCCAAACAGAAGGTAACATTATAAACCAATAGAAGTGATCCATAGTTTATTATTATGATATTCCTTGATAATATGTACTAGTTATCAAGAGTTGTAGCACACATATATTCAACTATCTACTTGAAATCTCATGGCTCATGGAGGATGTTTTTTCTCTGCTAAGCACCATTTGCAAATTAATGGGATTTTCAATGTGGAGTTCAATATAATGAGGCTTATTCTTCCATGTTCTTATACACTAAAACCAGTTTTAGACCATTTTGGAACTATTTCTACATTGTATTCAAGCTTCGGCAAGCAGACATGGCAGCTGTGGGTAAATCTGCTGTATTTACCCACACAAAGGAAGGCTAACTTTTATCACAGAAAGCACTGCCTTTCCTCATCATTTCCATTTGGCGTGACTGAAAGAGACACTGCTGATTCAGATATGGTTTGAGAGTCCCCCGAGGGCCCTCGCATGGAAGTTCAGTCCCTGTGGTGAGAGGTCTGAAGAGGGCAGAACCTACCCTGACCATGGTGGTTGCAGGTGAGCCCCTTGGGAGGTGACAAGGACTCTCGAATAAGGTCATGGGCTGGAGTCACTGTGGTTGGATACTAGTGGTCTTCTAAGAGGAAGACAGAGCAGTAGACACACACATGTCCTTCCTGTCTGAGGACACTGCCAGAAAGAAGACCATCACCAGAGGTGGACCTTCAAGCTGGGACCTCTGGAACCATGGGCCAAAATAATCCTCTTTTGTTTATAAAGGTATTCAGCCTCAGGTATCTTGTTACAGTAATGCAAAATGGGCTTATTGAGTGACTGAGTCAGAATCCTTGCTCTTACAGGAATCTCAAGTTCATCCTCCAGCCTCTGAGTTGAACATGGCTAACTCTATTCTCCCTGTCAATTCCCTTCAATGTGCTGGTGCTCAGTTCTCAAAAGTTTTTTCTTTTTCCTGTATATACGCATCACTAAAGGCTACAGTGGTACATTGTAGGAGAATCCCCACTAGCGCAGGCTTACTGTGGAGTAGAGAAGTTCACTATTACCCATTCTGTGCTCCTTTGGGACTTTGGCATTCTGAGTTTTCTCACACATAGGGTATCCCTGGTGCTTGTTGTGTCCAGGGTCATCAGCTCCACTTCTCTTAACATCATACACATTTCCACCTGGGGAAGCAACTCCTCCCTGAAGTTACTCGTTACTCGATTGGGATATCTGCCATTTCCATCTCCTCTACCCAAAAGGTAACAACAGGTTCTAATTCAGATAACAGCTGCTCTACCAAGAAGCCCATCTCACTAGGTTTACAGGATTCCGGAGCTCATATCCTTGGCCCGCCTACCCCAGCATGCTAGATTTCAGGTATGGGTCACATGTGAATTATAGGATCTCCTCACAGCTCAATATCATCCATGCTGTGATTACTTTAATGTTTCCCTCTAATTAGATTTTGTTTGACTCTTTACTTTAAATAACTTTCTATTTCTTTCTTTCTTTTTTTTTTTTTTGTACCAGGATCGAACTCACAGTCTCACACCTGCCAGGCAGGCGCTTACACCACTGAGCTAAATCCCCAGCCCCAATCTCCTATTTCTATATGGTTGTTAGAAATAAAACAGAGATGCTCTATACCTGTTGGCTGCTTTCCCCTAATGATAGCATCCAGCATCTTGCAAAACTGAGGCGTAATACCACACCTGGAATGTTGGCATGATGCAATCTATGAACCTTGATCAGAACCTCTGGTTTTACTTGCATTCATTTGTATGCGTGTATGTATTTAGTCCATGCAATTTATTCATATGTATAGGATTGTGTATCCATCACCAGTCAAAATGTGGAGTCGTTCCCTCACCACCAGGATCCTCTGTGATTTGTGCCCCTTTCTCATCTGCCTCAGGGGCCCCTGCACTCGGCTCTCCCCTAACACTGACAGATACTGATGTGGTCTCTACCCCTGTGGTCTTGTTACTTTAAACATGTCATGGGCAGCACTTCCCTTTCAGGATTGGTGTTGTCCTTTAATTCGTCTAGCTGGAGGTTCACTCCGCTTGCTGGAAGTGTCACTGGTTCTTTCCTCTTCGTCGTTAATTCCTATTCCATGGCTTGGATATGTTGCAGGTCCTTAACTGTTCACCTAAGGGTCATCTACCTTCCTGCAACTCGCTTGAACTTCTTAAGGATTTCATCTGACTCCTGTGTTTTTGAGTATGCTCCTTTGGGTAGTCTTCTTAGCAGTTGCCCTTGATGCCATAGTATGTGCACGTGGCTTATGATAATCTTCTAGTGCAATGTCAGTGTCTCACAACTTTGAGCGAGGTGTGAAAACCCTTTTGCCCTCACCATTATAAAGTGCTATTTTATTAAGTAGCAAATGCATTATAAAATCTTCAGTCATTAAGTTAAAGACTGAGTTATTGCACGCAATCATATTTCTGCTCCTTCCTTCCTGCCTGCCTGCCTTTCTTCCTCCCTTCCTTCCTTCCTGATGATGCAAGGTTTCTCCTTTTATCATTTGCTTTCTGTTTGAAGAACTTCCATCCATTCTCTAAGAGTGGATTTGTCCTGACACCTGTTTTTCATTTTGCCTCATGTGAGACGCCCTTATTTCCCTTTTGACAATACTTTTCTTTCAGCACTAGAAAACATGATGCTTGCTTCTGACCTCATGGCTTCAGATAAAGAATTTGCTGTCACCAAAACGAATGTTCCCTCACAAAGAAATTCATTGTTTTTGTCTACCTGCTTTCCAGCTACTTTCTTTGACTTCAGTTTTCTGAGGTTTAATTATAATGCAATGTCAAATTCTTTAGGTTTCTCTTATTTGGGTTCACTCACTTTCAGGGTTTAGTCATTTCTGTGATTCAATAGAATTTTGTATTTGGACAAATTTATGATTTTTTCGGCTATTATTTCTTTGACTATTCTTTCAGCCTCATTCTCTTCCTTCTCTTATTCCTTTGCCACTAATGGAGTGAATATTAGTCTTACATATTCCTGAAGCTCAGTTTACAGTTTTTCCAGCCTATTTTTCTTTGTGAAGTAATACTTTGGTTAAATGCTACATCTTTCCAAATTCCCTGACCTGACCCTCTGTAGTCTCTATCCTCTGAATGAGCCTGCCAGAGAGTTTTATGTTGATTATTTTACTTTTAGTTCTATAATCTCCATTTGATTATTTGTAATATATTTTCAACTGATACATAAATTATAAAAAGTATACATATTAGCAGACCACAAAGTGAAGTTTCCATAAGTGTATACATTGCTTAAACAGATATGTCTCCAAACATCACTTATTTATGATGTAATTCCCCATGCCCTTTTCTCTAGAGTTTTGAAATGTGTGATACATTACTGCTATCTGTTAGCTGTAGACACCTCACTGCTACTGCTCTGCTGTGCAAGAGCATTTTGTACCATGTGACTTAGCACTCACTGTTAGGCCTGCCCCCACCTTATGTCACCCCTTCTTCCCCAGGCTCTGGTAGCCACCATTCTCTCAACATCTGTGAAAGCCATGTATTAGCTTCCGCCTCTGGGTAAGATCATATGACCTTGCCTTTTCTGTGCCTGGCTGATTCATTCACTTGTAGACCTCTCGTTCTATGCACGCTGCTCTCTGCAGTGTCTGAATTCTATCTCATTGTGTATCTGCCACAGCTGATGGATGCAGGGCTTGTGAATAGTGCTGAGGTGGGTAGGGGAGTGACATGCCAGTGTCTCTCCCTCACACCCATTGCATTTCCCTTGGACACACACCCAGTCGTGGGGGGCTGGATCATATGCTAGTTCTATTTCTAACAATTTCAGGAACCTCAATTCTGTTTTCTACAATAACCTACGATTTATGATCCCACCAACAGTGCGAAAGTGTTTCCTTTCCTCCCCAGAAGTTATCTTTAGGATTTTTTTTTTCTGGGGTGAGGTACTACCTTATTGTGATTTCGATTTGCATTTCCCTAATAATTTGTGAAGTTGGGCATTTTTTGCGTAGTGCCTGTTGGCCCTTCTATGTTTTCTTTTGAGAAAAGTCTATTTAGGTGTATTGCCCATTTAAAAAACTGAGTTTTTTTTTTTAATTCTTGAGTTTTTGGACTCTTTCATATATTTAGAAAAGTAGCCCTTTGTGACATGTAAAATTTATAAATATTTTCTCCCATTGTGTAGATTATCTTATTGATCTATTGTTTCTCTTTCTGTGCAGAAGTTTGATATAATTTTTTGTTTATTTTGCTTTTGTTTCTTGAGCATTTGAAGTCTTGTCCAAAAAATCCTTGTCCATTCCAATGTTCTGAAACATTTCCAGCAACGTGTTTCCTCTGATTTTTTCTAGAAATTTCATTGCTTCAGGTCTTATGTTTAAGTCTTTAACCTGTTTGGGTTGAGTTTTACCCCTGGTGAGTGATAAGGATCTACTTTAATTCTTCTGAATGTGGGTGTCCAATGTTCCCAGTGCTATTTATTGCTAAGATAGTCCTTCATCTAATGCACATTCCTTGTGCCTGGGTCAAACATCAGTTTGTGGTAGATTTGCAGGTTTGCTCTAGGCTGTGTCTTCTCTTCCACTGCTCCAAGAATCTATGTTTATCCCAGTGCTATGCTGCTTGGGTTACTACAGCTTTGCAGCCTATCTTGAAATCAGGTTGTTTAATAACACAAGTTTTGTTCTTTTTATTCAAGATGGCTTTGCCTATTCAAGTTTTGTTGTGGTTACATATAAAATTTAGGATTTTTTCTGGTTCTGTGAAGATGAACATTCGTATTTTGGTAGGAGTTATGTTGAATGTGTGAAAGCATTTTAACTCTAGTGATTCTTCTAATCAATGCACATAAGGTCTTTCCACCTTTTGTGTTCAATTTCCTTCATCAGTTTTTTTACCTCTGCTTAGTATAGCCTTTTTCTTTGCTAAGATTTTCTATTTTTTCAAGGGAATGATCCTTGAAGCATTTGCATGATGACTAGTGTGGAAGATAATTCTAAAACGTGATCTTCCTTGGTTTGGTGTCAGTTGATTGTCATTCAAGTAGTGATTTTCCTGAGTTTTGGTGTGAGTGAGTTTTAGACAGGGAAAAGCAGTCTCAAAGTAAGCAAAGAAGGAGAATGTCTTCCCTGGCTGCTGCCTCTCAGCAGAGCTTGGACCTGATTCCCCTTTTGGCGCTGTTTGCTGGGTAGAGCTCCTGTTTGATCTGAGGTGGGTGGAGTGTGCATTCCTGGAAAGCCTCCCGCTGTTAGTTTGGTAGCTACTAGAGACCACAGACCTCGATGCTCTGTGCTGTGGATGGAGTCCTAAGACTTCCATACTTTTCCCAGCCTTAGACCCTCCTCCTCTTCCCACTTTGGGCTTTTCCTTTGGTTGTGTCTTGTGCTGCTTTCAGGAGTTGAACACCATGGGAGCAACTAGGAAAAATAAGAGAATGACATCTTGTCTGAACTCAAGGTCTTTGATCTGATTTCATTATTTATTTATTTATTTTATTTTGAACAGAAGAAAAGTAAGAAATCAGAATAAAACAATCCTATTGGCTTGTTGTTTTGATTTGATTTCAAACTGACTCAAATTATTCACATAGTATTACCCCAAGTGTTAAGGCCTAAATGATTGTCTAACACTGTCATTGTGATATTATTGCTATCTATTTATAATTTCTCAAATATATAAAATATATTGAGAATACCAAGTATAATATATATTGAGAATGACAAGTATTTATTTGAAGCCCTGGTACATGTCCAATGTGTTGTATGCCCCATATCGGATAATGCCATGCAATGATATGTATTTTAAGATTTTCCTACTTCATGAACTGACATCTCCCTAGCATACCCACATGGCTTTACAATACTAATTAAGAGACACTTAACTAAAAGTCAGTTAGAGACTGAAGTTGAAAAAGTAAGCAATTAAGACTTCCATACTAAGACAAATACAACTTGGCCATTTGAAACTATTTTTGCAAAGGTATTTGGAAGTAGTTTTTCAAATAACTCCAAAGAAATCTTTCTGAAATTGGTGAAAAAAATTTACTGTCTTGTACTTTTCTGTTTCAAAAGACAAGTAAGGGACTAAAGTTTAAAATTGTCCTTGAAGATCATATAATTATGTAATTTCCATTTCTTGATGAGAAAATGAAATAAAATTAGGCAAAGTTACAAGTCTAAAATAAAACTGATTTCAGAGTACATTTTACCTACTAAATCTTTATCAGAAAGTAATAGAGTGGGACTGGGGACATAACTCAGTGTGACACAAGTGCCTGCCTGGCAAATACAGGGTCTCGAGTTCAATTCCTGACACACACACACACACACACACACACACCCACACACACACAAAGTAATAGAGTCATGAACCTTAAAATTTCACACTACAGAATTTCTAAGTTTTTTTAGTTATAATATTTTTATGTCCTATATTAACTTTTACCTCCTACATTTCAAAAGGTTCATAGAAATTTAGAATTATTATATATGCAATATTCTTACATTATGCAGGTATTCTTTTTCCTTAACAATGCCTTCTTAAGATAAATTTCAAAATTTTAAATAGCTCACTCAGGACAGGTATTCAAGGTTTAGAATTTGCTTTATGTGGTTCTTTTACATTTTTCCATTTTCAGGCTTCCATTGTTTTATATTTCATGTGTGATTGCAGTTCAAAATTTTAACTAACTTTTGAAAATCCAAAGTGCATTTGTGACTTTTAAACTGGTATCTTACGTGTCTTTATATTCAATATAAGCTGTTTAAGAGTATTTAAAACTGTGTTACCATTTACTTTCATTTGTAACTTATGTTACATTTTCTCTGGTGTTCTCTAACTCCCCTTTCCTGCCTTTTCTGGCCTTCTTTTGCAGTATTTTATTCCTCTATCCATTTTCCCTTTCTCCGTCTTAAGTTTAAATTCTATTTCAATACTTTTAATATCTATTGTTGTAATTTTATATTGCTTTCTATATAATTTTAATTCCTTTATAAATATTCTATGTTTTGCCTAACTGCTTTACAGAATTATGAAATATATAAATAGATTCACTATACCATGTCTAGGACTATGTTTTTATTTTTGATTATTAAAAATTTATTTTTTATTCTTTTATTTTAAAAAACAAAACAGAAAAAGGGTAGAAATAATACAAAATTTCAAAAAAGTAAGATCAACATTAGTTAATATATTATATATCGTTGTCATAGATGTAGTTGTTCAAGTTATAAGATCTAGGCATAAAAATGATCAGACAATCAAACAATGACAGCACAAACTTTTTGATGAACTAACAGAGAATTAGTAGTATAGTTATCTATCTTGCACACTTATGCATACATAAAGCTATATGTGTATACCTACATACATATGATGATTTCCATTCTTCCATTTGTCCTTCCCCCATCCCACTTGTTCTTTAATTTTGAGCATGTTTTTTCCCTTTCATTACTACAATATCTATTATACATTTTGGAGCTTATTACTCTTTCAATTTATTATTTTCATTATTTATTTTTTACACTAGGGAGACTATGATATTTACAAATGTGAGTCTGATCTGTTTCACTTATGAGTATAGTCTCAAGTTGCCGCCATTTACCTATAAAAACCTCAAGAGCATTCTTTTTTATTGCTGAGTAATATTCCATTATATAAAAATACCACATCTTTTTTATCCATTCTGCAGTTGATGGGCATTTTGGTTGTTTCCAAGATTTAGCTATTACAAATTGTGCTGCAATAGACGTGGGTGCACATATATTGCTGTTATATGACATTTTCAATTTTTCTAGGAAAATATCCAGAAGGGACATAGCTGGATTGAGTGGGACTTCCAGTCCTAGTTTTTTGAGGAATCTCCATACCAATTTCCACAGTGGTCACACTTCCTTTCCTATCCTTATTCCTTTTATTTCTTTCTCTTATCTAATTGCTCTGGCTAATGTTTCCAGAACTATATTGAATAAGAGTGGCACTAATGAATATCCTTGTCTTGTTCCTGATTTTAGAGTGAAAGCTTTCAGTTTTTGTCCATTTAGTATAATGTTGGCTGTTGGTTTGTCATAGATGGCTTTTATTAGATTGAGGTAGATACCATCTATTCCAAGTTTCTGTAGGGTTTTTATCATGAGCAAGTGTTGAACTTTATCAAAAGTTTTTCTGTATCTGTTGAGATGATCATGTGACTTTTGTCTTTTGCTTTGTTGGTGTGGTGTATTACATTTACTTTTTTTTAAATTTTATTAATAATAATAACAATGATCAGAGTAAAGCAAAAGAGAGAGAACCATATTGGGCCTCAAAGACAAAACAGAAGAGAATCCCCCGTACTTGCTACATTGCCTGCTGTCACCTTCCATAGAGATGCTCGGGTTGCTGCCCAGAGGCCTGTAAGATCTACTAAACAATACTAGCAAAAAGTTGGTTGATGTTCCTTGGTTGCTATCAATTTAGCCAGACCTCCAAAACAGCAGGTTGTTGACAGGGGGCTGGGGGGGAGTGTATTTGT
>RJWM01034162.1:0-19950 GCA_004363535.1 Dasyprocta punctata
GGTGAGCAGCTCTGGGTTCCTGGGCTGATTTGGGCTGGGCTGCGTACCTCTGTGTCCTGCGCGGCTGGCCGGCGTTTCCCTGAGGTTCGCGGCGTGCAGGATCGCGGGACCCGATAGGCCGGGTCCGTGTGCAGCAAGGAAGGGCGGCCTCCCAGGGCGTGCAGGTGGAGTCTCCTCCTTTACTGGGTGGGGGCGAAGGCCTCCCGGTCCCAGGGAGCTGTGCTGGGCACCGCGAGGGACGCGGACCCGACCCTGGTCAGTAGATACTATTTTCTAGTCAAGTTGATGCTCAAAATTAACCATTGTAATTCTTTTTAAAATTCTTTGTTCTAGAACTAATTCCCTATGTGGTTTTGTGCAAATTGTTTAAACTTCCTGTGCCAGACACTGGGAAAATTTTATCAGCAGCAAAAAAATTCCCCCTTGCCAGCACAGACAAAAGAACAGCTGAGAGAAAGCTTTGGAGAGTAGGCATTACAGCTTTACAGGTATGTAAAGAAAGCACAAAGATAACTACAAAATCTGGAGAAAATTTTGCACAAATAGAAAAGTAGAGAATAATTCAACTTCTTTTATTTTCTAGAGAGACAAATGGACTCATGTTGTGATTGGCCCCCACATACCTCACAAGGGTCTTCTATGTTAATCTCAAAGAGCTGTCAGAGGGTTCAGAACCAAGCCTTGTAATATCAAAAGTTGTGATCACTTCTGGGGCTTATGACTTCACAAACAGACACACTAAGGAAAGGGACTAATGGTAGATGGCTTCCCTTTGTGCTAAAGAAAGAAATTTCAGCCAAAAAAAAATTAAAATTAGTATATCAAAGAGATACTTTTACAGTTCAGCTTATTGTAGCTCTCTTCACAGTAGCCAAGTTGTGAAATCAAGGGAGGTATGCACTGATGGATGGCTGAATGAATATAGAAAATGTGATACATATGGAATACATGTGGAATGTGTTTCAGCCATCTTGCCATGTGTCACAACATAAATAGAAGTGTTAAATGAAATAATCCAGGCACAGAAAAACATATGTGGAAGCTCACTCATATTTGAAAGATAAAGGCTTTTCTATCATAGAATTAGAGAATAGAACAGTGCTCACTAGAGATGAGCAATGACAGTAGAGAAAGAGAGTAGAGGAAGGGTGCATAACAGGTTTCAAATATAGTAAGATAGGAAAGCTAAGCTATAATGTTCTACAGCACAGTAGAATGACCATAGTTCACGATTCATTGTATATTTTACAAATAACTAGAAGATTCCAAAACTTCCAAACCAAAAAATAATAAATGCTTAAGGAAAGAGAAATGCTAATTATCCTAATTTGATCATTGTATACATATATTGAATTATCACACTGTACAATATAAATATGCGCAATTACTTGTGTCAATTAAAAAACAAAACAAAATTAGAAAAATTTTGGTCATTTTCTTCTTATACTATTTTCTATGTAAAAGTTGTGTAAGTATAAAAGTATGTAAGATATCAGGAAAATTAATTAACTTAATTCAAGGAAAGAGCTCAAAACAACTCCTGGTTCACAGCGGCCTCCTATTAAATGGCAGGTATTTTGTTATATTCATGTTCTACTTTGTAATCTCTGTTGCAGGAGTTCTGCCTGGACTTATTCCATCACCTCTTATATGTCTCCATACCTTGCACTGCTTCTTTTAAATCCTCCCTCCATATAGCTACCTCTCTGCAGCCCACATCTTGTGCAGGTACTCGTATCCCTCACCCACCACGACCCACCATGATGTCCTTCATGACACTTTAGCCTCTCAGCATTAATTTGGAGAAATCTGGTGTTCTCAGCAGAACCAAAAACATCTTCTAACAGAACCTTACTTTCCAATGGAGTCATCACCCTCCCCAAGTTCCTTTTGTCTCTACATTTACAAGTTACTAATGTCACATTCCCTAGAAAAGTTAACACCTCCATACATTGACTCCCATAGCAGTTCTTTCTGCACAGCTTGGGTCACCCTACTTTCTTACCTTGTTTACTCTGCGCTGTCTACTGGCCTGTCTGACTTCACTATCATGCTCCTCTCCACATTCCAGCCACATTAGAACTTTCATAGTTTCTAACAGCTCAAGGCATTTAGCCGTGCTATTATTTCTAATCTAAGACTGTTCCTACCTAGCCTACCTTTCACACTGAGGGCCCAACTCCTGTTGAAATACCTCTTTATCATATGAAATCTAACATTCTAATCAAAATTTGATAGTTTCATTTCCTTCTTATGATAATCAAAGTTTTATCAGGTTACAGCCTAAGTTGCAATTGTATATTTATTTCTTGGTTTGTTTTTAATGTAGAAATCTTATACTAATTCTAGTCCCTTTTACTAAGCTTGATGAGGGGAAAGCATCACTGTGTGTTTGCCATCACATGCCCAGTGCAGAGAGAATGTCTGATGCACAGAAGGCCCTGAAGAAGTATTCAATAGCTGAATGAATAAATACACTAAGAATGATATGGTATTACTATTTGCTTAATGTTTTAGATCTAACCAATATCCATTTGTACTCCTCTTACAAACAGAATCTATCTGGAGCATCAGTCTGGCTTTTAAAACTTGTTTCCCCACATTTTCTTCTTTCTTTTCTCTGCACTTCTTCCTTCCTAGGTTATGACCTTCTTGAGGATAATAGTGAATAAAAATAGAAGAATCCTGAGTTCTTGATGACACTGTAGCCACAATGCTATGGCTACATCATGAGACAATCAAGGAATATTAGTCAGCCTCCTGGTCATTGGGACAAAATATCCAACGCTTACAATTTATTTATTTTTTTGGTACTGGGGATTGAACTCTTGACCTTGCTCTTGTTGGGCAGGTGCTTGTGCCACTGAACTATATCCCCAGCTGATTTAAAAGAGAGGTTTCATTTAGTTCATGTTTCAGATGATTCAGTTCATAGTTAGCTGGTTCCAAAGAAGAAACAGCATGGAAGAATGACAAGACAAAGGAAAGCTACTGAACTATAACAACCAGAAAGCAGGAGAGAAGGGAGGAGCCAGGGACAAAAATATAGTCTTTGATGTCATGCCTCAGTGACCTACCTCCAACCAGGCACCACATACTAATGGTACAGTCAGTTACTAAACTGTCAATGGATGAATCCACTAATGAATACAGCAACACTAGTGTCCAATCAGTTTCCAACCACTTGAGATCTAAACCAGTTTTCGTGTCCTGGCCCACAACATAATCATGTCCATCTCTTTATGCAAAATGCATTTAAATGTCCATCTCAAGAGTGAACAAAGTCTTAACATGTATACTACTGGTGAAAATTCAAAGTCCAAAGTCTCCTCTGATACTCAAAGCAAACTCTTACCTGTGAGACCCTGTAAAAATAAAAAAGAAAGTTAAATACTTTTAACACCCAATGGCACACAATGAATATTGTCATTCCAAAAGGGAGAAATAGGGGGATAGAAAAAATGAGAAATAAAAGCATGAATGAATCCCTTTAGGACAAGCATTAAATCTTGTAACTCCATGTCCAGCACTGAGAGCAATCTGTGGTGAGGGCTTAAAAGGTCCTTCTCCTATGACCTTGCATACAGTCTACATGGCTCTTTTGGACAGGTTCCAGTCACTGCCTGCAGTTTTCCTCAGCAGTCATATCACATTTATGGCATCCGCAGATTCCTGAGGTTTCCAATGCACTTTTGACTTCACTATCAGAGCTTTCCCCATTGCCCTCTCAGGGGCAGATTGACTGGTCCCTCAAGCTGTCCTTTGAAATGTGGGTGGAAACTTCTGTGAGCCCATAACTCTTATGTGATGCATGTCTCTAAAACTAATACATTATAGATGACACAAAAATCTACCACCAGCTCAAACAGTAAACAGTTCCCCTTTGAACCACAGCTGCAGTTGGATCTGAGTGTCTGTATTGCTAAGCCTGTGAAACAAAACTGAACAAATAATTCTCTAGGGGGCCTTCACAAGCAGGGACCCCAAAAGCCCTCTTTTCAAACGAAAGGCTTATATTTTTTTAAACTTTTAGTATCTGCACAATTCCTGAGACACCTTCAAGCTGTCTTTCCTACTGCCCTAATATAAAGTACTTGGCTCTTTTCTGTGCTAATAATTTTACCAGCCATGCTTTCCCTGGCCCTGATTTGGCAGGCACTTCTTTTCTCATAAAACTGCAAACTTTTCATACCATTTACCTCTGTTGTTTTTCTCCTGATTCTCACTGTAGATGTGGCTAAAAGCAGCTGCCAGTACTCATGCCACAGACTGAACATTGAGTTGCTTGAAACTTCTTCCACAAGATCAATTAGTCCACCACCTGTAAATTCAGCCTCACACAAAAATCAAAGGACATAGGCAAAAAAAAAAAAAAAAAAAAAAAAAAAGTTCTTTGCCAGAATAAAGCATGCATTGCCTCTATTCCAGTTTTCTATGCTGTTCTCATTCCCAACTGAAACCTCATTAGCCTGGACTTTACTGTCCACATTCCAATCAGTTCTTTAGTCTTCTGAGTGTTGACCAGAACCTCAGCTCACAGAATTAATGTTTCTCTAGCCAACATTTCCAATCCTTTCCAAACTCTTTTCGCAGACCAGTTTTAAAGGCTCCCAAACCACATGACTAGATACATTCACAGCAATGACCCCACTTCTTTGGTACCAATAATCTGCATTAGCCACTGGGACAAAACACCCAACACCCACACCTCAAAAATAGAAAGGTTTATTTTAACTCACATTTCAGAGGTTTCAATTCATAGTTGTTTGGCTTCAAGGCAGAAACACCGCAGTAGAAGTGCATAAAGAGAAGCTGTTTGACCCACGACAAGTAAGAAGCAGGAGAGAAGGGAAAAGGAGCAGGGAACAAGAATACACACCCCTCCAGGTCACAGCCGAGTGATCCACTTCCAACCCAGCCCAACCTCCTAACAGCACACACAGCTACTGAACTTATCGATGCATGAATGCACTGATGAGTATAGTCCCTGTGATCCAATCATCTTCCAGATACATGAGATGCATGGGGGACATTTTAGATCTAAACCATAACACAAGACAAAGCCCAGCCTCATACTTGAAACTAACCTGTCTGACTTTTCCTTTTATAAGTGGGGAAAGTGAAGTACAAGGAGGTTAGTTGGTGAAGGCCCTAATAATGGAAGTAGGAGTAGGTGCATCATTATAATTCAATTTCCTAACTCTCAAGCCAGAACTTTGTTATAAGGTTTCCCAGGATCTACAGTTTGTTGTTCATTTTTCCTATACAGAAGTGTTGAAATTTCTGCCTAGCATTTTCCTGGATGGTGATATTTAGTAGTGAACTATCTCGTCACTGAAAGGAGAAAGACATAAGAGGCTGATTTAGTAAGATGGAAAGAAGTAGAGACAAAAGTGAAAACGATGCATTAAGGACAGATTTTTCTTCAGAACTCAGAAAAAGCTATTCAGGTTTGATTAAGTGGAAAATGTCATTTTCAAGAAAAAGAATCACCAGTAATATCTAGTTGTGGTAGTTTAAAAAGGAAAGTAAAGTTTCTAATATAGACTTAGTTTCTAATAAAAATTATGTTGTTTACAAACACAGAATACTATTCTAATAGTGTAATAGCACTGCTGGTACATTTCCAGCATAAAACATTTTTGCCTCAGTCATATAAGAAATGTTAGTAATTTTACACTGAAAATGGATTATAGTATGTCCATAATTCTGATGTCGAATCCAAAATTACAACAGAGAGCCGGGTGTGGTGGCACATACCTTTAATCCCAGCACTCGGGAGGCCGAGGTAGAAGGAGCATTGTGAGTTCGAGACCGGCTTGGGCTACAATGCAAGCACAAGGCAGGCCTGAGCTACACAGTGCAACTCTGTCTCAAAAAAACCAGGGCTGGGAGTTTGGCTCAGTGACTTAAGCGCCTGTCTGACAAGCGTGAGGTTGTGAGTTCAATCCCCGGTGCTAAAAAAAAAAGAAAAAAGAAAAAAGAAAAAAAAATTACAACAGAGTTTTATGACCTATCAAAGAAAATAAGAACATAGAACCAGGTATAAAATGTAGTTGCTCAAGAAACAGAGACAAAAAATTCCCTCTATTATAGGAATACAGAATGTCCCCACATAAGTGAAGTTCACAACCATTTTAAAAGTATATGGCAAATAGATAAAGCTATGTTAGATATAATCTAGAACATCTTGAAATAAAGCACTCACAAAAAATTCCATATGATTACATCATAACTAGGAATAATGTCTGTTGTAAAATGTCTTTTCCATAAATATTGTTGGATAAATATATAAACTTTCTTACCCAGTTACAAATGCATAGAAAGCATGTACATCACCTTCATTTGGTTGTTTTCTAAAATTTCTGAGCATTCTGTTGAGTTACTATAGTACTCTTTTATCTAAGGCATGTTTAAGAAAGCAGACTCCGTACTAGGTATTTCAATGGAAGATGTTGGACCTTTGGCAGGTAACAGCTTAATTTTTTTTTTTTTGAGGAGGTGGGGTTACAGGATGTGGAGAACTGGGATAATAAGTGTGTTCCACAGAAATCAGAAACTGAAGAATGCTACTAGCACTATTGCTGGAGCCTGTGTCAATTTGAATATATTGAAGTCTGCTTTCACCTCTCCCACCAGAAGGGACCACCATGAAGAAGCCTGCCCCGTTAGCTGCCTCCATAGCTGCTCTTGCCCAAAATTCTATCTTGTTTTCACACGCCAGTGTTAGGATGCTTCTCACTGTCAGACTCTGCACCTGTTCCCTGCTAGCAATGGAATTTAGGATTCAACCTCTGTGGAGGTCAATTATTCATCTGCACTGCTGAGATTTTGCAGTACATAACAGTAAGAAAAATAGTCCCAAACTGTTCTTATGAGAAACTTATTTCCTATAAGAATAAAAATTACAAAAACAATAAAAGCATGCATATAATTTATATACTTTTGTTTCATATTATGCTTCACACTGTATATTAAACCCTTTAAGTGTTGTATCTCATTTAACCATAAACCCCACATATGACAAACATAGAACAGTTAAATAGAATCCCCTGAAGTTTACAGAGCTGCTAATTAGCAAAACTGGGATTCAAACCTGGATAGTCTGACTCAAACCCAGGTCCTCAGTGCACTATGCTGCCTGTGCCTCTTCTTCATATTCCTAGAACAGTGGACGAAAATGTTGCAAAAGCACATGGAAAATCCACCTACTCTACCTAGAGGACTGCAGAGAAAGTGCTGCTTGAGCAAAGCCTTGACAATGAGTAAAACTGGGTCAGGTGGAGAGTCGGGTGGCACTGCTGAAAGACACGTTGAGGCGTGGTCAGGCCAGAAAAGGTGTGGCTGTACATACACAGGCAAGCACAGCCAGTGGGCCTGGAACAAAGGGTGTGCAGAGTGAAGTGGCATAGACAAAGCTGAAGGGAACCCATCTCTCTGTCCATGAGCCAGGCACTGCGCTAGGTAGGCACTTCACATATGTTGTTCCCCAGAATGTCTGAGGAACCAGAGAAGGCAGCTGAAGATGAATATTCTAATGCACACTGTCTCTGTTCTAACACAGAGTGCAACAGACCACAGACTGGGTTTTGGGGATAGGCTAGTCTTTTCAGGTGATTCCCCAAATGTTACTATTGGGGATTGGTTCCTCAGAATTAACACTACTATTTTTTAAAAAATTTTAATAGATTTGGAAACATTACACCATTAAGTTATTCTTTTTTTGTTATTTTATGGGAATTAAAAGATATTTCTTCCTTTACTGATAACTGGATTTTACCACAGGAATGGAAGAATGGAGATATTGATGGGAACAGAAGAAGCAATGGACACTTTTTGAGCTAGAGGCAATGACCAAATGAAGAGGACTAGTGTGGGGGAGGATGATTCAGAGAGGGGAGGGGAGGCAAAGGCTGGAAAGGAATTTAATTTGTAACTGTATCAATAGCAATATCTAAGTCAGTTTTCCAAAGTATGCATTTTTAACAGATACAAAGAATATTTCCTTGTTTGTTCAATGAACAGGTCTTTATCCAGGATCCCATTTTTCACTGAAAACAATGCAAAGTCCTAAAAATTAAAAAATAAAGAAATGGCACAGCCTCTGCACCCAGAGAGGGTATCATAATACATGTTGAGATGAATAAGAGCCAAGGATTGCTAGAACTCCTGCCTAACTCAACCAGAGCAGAGAGGAGGTCAAGAGACTACCCAGTAGAGTGACACTTGCCCTGAGATTACAAAGCAGAGTTAATATTAAGGATGAAAAATAATCAAATGAAAGACATTTCATCCTGGAGATGTTCATAGCCTAAAAAGTAAGCTAAGCAATGTGACTCACGGTCATGCTTACTACAAAGAGCACACAAAATAGATCAATGAGTGATGTGTAAAGATAGTTGTGGAAGACAGAAATAGGCAGTAAAGAGGTAATTTGGCAAAACACAAGACAAACCTAGAAGGCACAGACTTAGTCCTGATTTATAGCACACCTGGAGGGGAAAAAACAAATACAATATACTTGATATTGTCTCAAATGGATAGAATGAATCCATTAATTGAGAAAATAACTTTATCTTAAATCTGTTCCATAACTATGATTTTCAAAATTACAATACTTGTAGGAAGCAATTTTACTAAACATTTCATAGACTGAACAATGGAATTTTGAAAAAGAGTTTTCCTTCCACTGATTCCATTAGCAGACAGCTAGTAAGCTCTGAGAATATGACAAATTCATTCTTAAGCATCCTGAACTTCCACACTGTGACATAATTTTCAGAGCAATGTGCTGATGCTTTTCGCTGATACCACATCATGGCATCTCTGCACAGTTTCTTCACTTCTATTTGTCCAGTTCAGAAAAACAAACCTTTCTGATGTCCTTTACTCAAGAACTGTACCTTGTCCAATCCAATCTGTGGACCACAGATCCTACTCTGGTAATTATAAAAGAGTTTTCATGGGTAGGACCTTAGATAAAATCTCTGGAGATCAGTGAAGAGAACATTTTTTTTCTGTGCAGTTCCTGTTTGCTTTCTATAATGGTTATGTGGTGTACAAGATTGCTTCCCTATGTCTCTAACTTAAAGGCTTGTTGTAGTCATGGTTTACAAGGAAAAAGATTTAATCTAGAACATATAATTAATAGGGTTATTTTATAATATTCATCCAAAAAGCCAAACACAAAAGAATGTGGGAGATTCGTCCATGCATAGAGACTCAAAGAATCCAGGTGAGGGCCTAGATCCCATGGCAATGTCCTGCACAAGTCTAGCTGAAGACCTAAAGCCCGTGGCAATGCCCTCCACGAGTCCAACTGGAGGCCTAGAACCCATGACCATGTCTCATGAAAGTCTGTGTCAAGAATCTGTCCTGGGAAGGCTGAAAGGTCAGTGATAGAAGCTAGAAAATCTATGCCAGCGGGATGAAGGATCTGCGCCAGTAAACTGCGAGATCCGTACTGGACCCAGGAAGCAAAGCTCAAAGTAAAGACCAGCACTCCCCGAAAGTGAACCACAGCCATCCTCAGTAGACAATGAGGTCCCGAGCTCCTGTGATGAAAAGAAAAACGAAGTTCACATCAAGAAAACTAGTATAACAAGTTTCTCCAGGAGTAGCAACAGCACACCATCTTCCCCTCCAATCATCTTTTTATGCCGTTGGCAACAATCCTCAGGTGGGCCTTCCACACCCAGCACTATGCTGATTCAATTCAGCCGAGTGTTACAAATTAACCATTAGTTAATCTACCACAGATTTATTTATCGCGTTATGGTTGGGCTGAACTTTGATTTTGTTTTCAACTTTTTTTACTAAGGTTAGTTGAAATTTATATTTTTATAAGCAAAGGCTCTGCACTATGCAGATTGTCCTGGTTTTGATCTAAAATGTTTCCCCATTGCCTTATATGTGTGAAAGTTGGCAGAATCATGGGGGCACTATAGTCAAGAGTGGACTAATCCTTCGATGACCTCAGTGGCTGAATGTGCTGTTAAGAGTGGGGCCCTATTTCGAGGTGCATCACTGTAGGCCTGACTTGGAAGGGTGTCTTGTCCTAGCGTTCTCCCTCTGTTTCTGCTTTCTGGCTGCCCTGGATTGAACACCTTTATTCTGCCATCCTTTTCACTACCCTATTTCTTCCTTGGAGTTAGACAACAATGGACAGAAGCCTTTGAAAATTATAAGCTAAAATTCTCCTTTAAATAGTTTGTATCAGGTATTGTGTCCAGTGACAGAAATGTGACTAAGATGAATATCAGTAACTGAGATGTAGGCTCACTGATGCAATTATACCTGACCATGTGGTTCAAAAGCCTTTCTTTAGAACTGGTTTGTGGAAAGAGTTGGAAAAGATTTGAAGATGCCAGCTAGAGAAGCTTTAAAATACTATATGCAGATTTACAGGAGATTCTGGTCAAGTCTTGAAATATCAGAATGCTGATGAAAATGCAGAGTGTAAAGGCCAGACTCAAAAATTTCAGTTGGGACTAAGGAATCTATTGACAGTTGGTCTAGAGGTCATTTGTGCTACACTCTGGCAGAAAATTTCTCTTCATTTTTCCCATGTCCTCAGACTTGCAGGTGATTGAGATTAAAGTCAGTAACCTAATTAATCAGGCAGAGAAAATTTCAAAGCAGCCCAAGGCTTAGACTGTGACATCAGTACTGCTGGCTGCTTTTACCCAGATCTACAGTGAAAATCTGGAGCAAAAAAGCTAAGTGGAATATCTGCAATTTCATCAGAAAAGAAGCACCTGCAAAGAGAGGGCTAAGGAGATCATGACTGCAGGAAAAAAATGTCATTAAGAAGCCAAGTACTCTGCATCAGAACAATAGGAAAAACTGGCTTCACAGCATCTGAGAAATCAGCAAGACTCCATCCTTTGCAGGCTTGAGGATGCAACACTGTAAAGGTTTCATTTGAGAAGAGAGTCCCTGGGTTCCCATTTGAAAAGTGCTGCCTCATGTAATTGGTTCCTCACGATTTATAGTCTTTAATCACCCAGGCATGTAGAAGCCTCTGCTGTCATGATCCAAGGCAGCCTGGCTCCCGTCTGGATTGGTGGAAGACTTTGATATCATCTGTATGGTGATGGTTTTACAGGTATGTAGAATGCAAGAGTTGTGGGGTCATGGAGGCCTCTGCCAAGATTTCAGAAGAAGGTATGAGAGGCCAGGCTGTGTACTGTGAGAGGGCACTGTACGAAGCTGAGACAGTGAAGCCAAAAGTGCAGTGACAATTCCAGGAAGGTAGAAATGCCAGAAATGTGGATCATCTGATGATGAAGGCCATAGGTAGTGAACAGAACCACCTCAAGAGAGGTCACATGAGCAGTAAAAGGCAGTGCTGTAGAGACAGAGCTTCCCAAGCCCTTTGAATGTCACAACTCATAACTTACCTTAGGTGCTTGATAAAACAAACCAAATGCAAAACCTCATGACCTACAGGATTTAATGTATATTCTGCTGGGATTTGGTCTCACTTTGGTCTGATTCATTTCTAGTCCCCTTCCATTTCTCCTTTTTGGAACAGAAATGTCAATCCTGTGTCATTCCGAGTTGGAAATAATTAACATTTTTTAAAAATTTGCAGGGGCTCACAGCTAAAACCTAGATCTCAAAGGACACTTTTAACTTGGATTGTTTAAGAATGTTGGAACTGTCCTCTTATACAGAGAAGGGAAATGAAAAGGCAAAACAATCCAGGCCTCCTAAAACCTTTGCCTTTAGCTTCACACAGTTATTTTCTTGGACACGTGCAGGCTGACCATGAATATAAATGCATTCTGTTTTCTACATACTTGTATCCTGTGTACGCATACAGCATCAGCACCCTCCCTGAGCGTAAGGGCCTCTACAGAAACTGTGGGCATCATGGTGCCTACAAGTGGTTGTCAAATCCTAGGATGCATCAGCAGAGCATCTTATTATCCGCATATTTCTCCCCTTCTCATTCCCAAAACCAATCCTTGAACTCAAACCTCTAGTCTTTCCTACTAAACTCATAAACAGTCTCTCAGACTCTAAATACTCTCATGCTAACCCATAGAGCCAGGAATGTTCCCTGTTGCCAGAATGTTCATTTTTCCTTCTTGTCTCAAAATCCCCCCATCCACCAACATCTATGAAGATCGCTGCACCTTCCCAGGCTGCTTCCTTCCTCTGAACTCCAGAACATTTGTACAACATTCTTTCGTGGCAACCTTCCGCTGATTTATATTTCATATATGTGTGTGACCGTTACTTTTCCTACTAGGTTTAGTTAGATGAAATAGTGACTACATGAATAAGAATGTACGTTTAAGGAACTGAACATAGTGGTGCATACCTGTAATTCCAGCTCTCAAGAGGCTGAGGCAGGAGAATTATGAATTTAAAGCCTGCCTGGGAAACTTAACAATATCCTGTATCCAAAAAAAAAGAAAGGAAGGAAGGAAAGAAGGAATGAGGGAAGGAAGGAATGAGGGAGGGAGGAAGGGAAGGATGGAAGGAAGGAAGGAAAGAAGAAAGAAAGAAAGAAAGAAAGAAAGAAAGAAAGAAAGAAAGAAAGAAAGAAAGAAAGATTGATTGATTACAGGCTTAAATCTTCTTCCCCTTCATCCATGTGAAGATTTAGGCAATTATTGTTTAAAGACTCAGTTTCCACATTTGTAAAGTGTCAATAACAACAGTTTTTGTCTTGCACAGTTACTGTAAAGATATAAAAAGTTAATGCATACAGAAGAGTGGCACATAATAAGTATTCAAAAATGCTGAATTATTTGTAGATTTTTGTAAGGTTTTTCTTTTTCTGTCATTGCTGTTGTTGTTTTGTGTTTATAACTCTCACAACACCAGTAATGACAGCCTTGTATGCTGCGGATATTAAATATATGTTGCAATAGTAAAATGAGAGATGAAATCATTAAATTAATAAAAAGGAAGGGAAGAAGAAATAATATTAGAATTAAATTTTGTTATTAATGTTAAACTTGGACAAATACATTTCGTCTTAGTCTGTGCTGCTACAGTAAAACACACAGAGTAACTTTTAAAGAAAATAAATTTTTCTTGCAGTTCTAGAGGCTGAGAAATTCAAGATGAAGACAAGGGTCTGATCTCTGCTCCTAAAATGGCCTCTCCAGACTGATTCGTTTGGTGGGGAAGAATGCTTGTCCTCACACGGCAGGAGAAGAAAGACCAAAAAAAGATTCTCTCCCTTTTATTAGAGCACCTAATCCTATCCACAAAGCAGGAGCCCTATGGTCTAGTCATCCTTCAAAAGCCCTACCCCTTAATTACTGGGACATTGACCAATGGTTTTTTTTTTAGTATTATTTTTATTTTATCTTTTTTTTATTTAAGAGAAAAAAGACACATAAAAGAAAGACGAAAAGCAAAAGAGGCAAAAAAAACACAACAGCAAATCCACAACTGTAACACTATAGGTTTACAAAACAAGATGACAGGAACTTGACAAAGGTTACAGTATTACATATCATTACCTTCAACACGATTGTTTACATTAACAGATACAGACATGTAAAATTGATTCAATCATATAAGTATTAACCATTCTTTCTTAGTAACTAATACAATCAGCAGTATAGTCATTTTAGTTATCTTAGATACACATATATACAGATTTATGTCTTTTTCCTTTTCCCTTCCTTCTTTCCTCCTTTTCCCTTTCCCAATCACTTTTGTTCTTTGAGCAGTTTTTTACCCTTATACAGTATTTATTGTAGATTTTGGATCATAAATACTTTTTCAGTTTCTTACACTAGGAGACAATATGGTATTTACACATGTGGGTTTGATTTATCTCACTTATGAGTATGGTCCCAAGTCATGCCCATTTACTTATAAAAGTCTCAATGCAATCTTTCTTGATAGCTGAGTAGTACTCCATTGTATAAAAATACATCTTTTTTTATCCATTCCATGATTGATGGATATTTGGGTTGTTTTCAAGATTTGCCTATTACAAATTGGGTTGCTATCCACTATGGAAATCAGTGTGGAGATTTCTCAAAAAGCTAGAACTAGAGATCCCGTTTGACCCAGCTATCCTGCTTCTGGGCATTTTCCCAGAACAACTGAAAACATCATACCACAGTGATATTTTTGCACCCATATTTATGGCCATTAAGTTTTAACACTTGGGGGTGGGTGGATTACATTGCATTTCTATTGCAACAAGAGGCTCCTGGCCTTATGCATTTTTTCAATACAATGCAAAAAAGTAATGCTTCCCCCTAATAAGACACACTGCTTACATAGAAGATATTCATATGGTTTATTTCATACAGAACCCAGAAAGGCACATGAGTTCACAGTCTGGAGAAAGTCATGTTTTTACATTTCTCTATGGCTCTTCATTTATTCAGTGGGAAAATTCACTGAAAATATAACACACAAATACATACATACACACACACACACACACACACACACACACACACACACAGAAACCACAATAAGACACAAACACAACCCTAAAAAGTCTGCCATCTACTTCACTTGGATGTTCTGAGGAGGTATCAAGTGGTGATGGCTCACAAAACAGCACACATCCAGGTCACGCGTCCCAAGACAACAGAGCTCTTCTTATTTAAAAAGCACTTGGATGATGCAAGGTTTGTATAAATAAACAAAATGACATTCTCAAAACTAGTTTTCAAAATAAGTATAACAGGAAACCAAAATTTTGCATCAGTGTTTGAAATGATCAGAATATAAGCAAATTTTTGGAACTACTGGCATCTAGTAATGTTTTAGAAATTTAACTTTATGCATGCTGAAGAAACCGAGCATGATCACTACCTAAGAAAACATTAATACAACCAGAAAACTCTGAAAAAGGGTAGATCCAAAAACAATGGGGAGAGAATGAACAAATGAATTTTAATATAGTTTTGTTTGAAATCAGAGAGATGATTCTAAGATGAAATTATCCATCTCTGTAGAGCTTTTCTTTATAATGCAATTACCTCGAATGACATGCAATACAAAAAGCTTTGGATTTTGACCCAATATCTGTCAATAGAGGCTGTTTCTACTATGCAAATGTCATAGCAAATCTCCCGTAAATTAAGACCTAACCAGAAAATAAACCCTAGCATGATTTTCAGGATGCTTGCAGTATAAGCCCTACCTTAAATATCAACCCCAGTTATGATTGTCAGCCAGATGGATGCAGTTAGTACATCTGTTGCAACATAGGATGGATGTATTGAATTATAAAATGATAATATTAATATTATTAAATATAGACAAATAAATAATATTATTTCCATTAATACAAATGATAAAATAAATTATAAGTATTTTCAAATACCCAAGTTGACCCTTTTGAACAAGAGGTAAAATCGGCAAATGACCATTCAGAATACAGACACAATACACAAATAATGTGCACACTTGATAATGAGCAGACATGGCCATGTCTAATGTGACTCTTCGCAATTCTACACGTCCTGTGTTGTAACAGACATGTTTAAGGCACTCATGTGAAGTAAAGAAATGTTTTCTGAATTTTGGTGCTTGCGATTTTTTGTCACTTTTGTATGGACTGTCATTCTTAACTGTCAATTTTTGTACCACTTCTCCCTCGTAAGTCTTCCATTAGCACTTGACTCAGTGGAAACTTCATGAAGCTCAGCCTGCAAGAGGTCATAGTTTTATCACGGAATGAAATCACTGACAGCTGTGTTGCCAGTGCACGACAAGCAGGATCCGTGACGAGAGGGGCTCATTTAAGGAGAGCTCTGTAGCTGGACATGAGTGAATGGGGCCAATGGCTCTACAGGAAAAAAATGGAGTCGCAAGAAATTCAGGCTCGATTTCAAGTTTTGGAAAGTTATGTTCTGAAAGATGACACATACATTTGCACATATGTAAATCAATGTAGACTTTTGGATATGGAAAAGTGAATCAATGTAGATTGTTATACATGAAAAAATAAGACAACCTCCTGAAAATAAGCCCTACTACTGCAACTTATGGGGGAAATATGGTAACATAACTAAAAGCAAAATGCGTAACCTGACTCCTCCCTCAACCCTAACCTACTGTGTTGCCTCTGTCACCTGAAAATGCCCACACTCCAATGACCTGCCCCAACTACCCTCCCTGCCCTGGTGCTCCTAGAAATTCCCTCTCTCTTAAGACTCTGCTCAAGACATATGACTTCTTTCACTGCCCCGAAACACACTAACTTCTTTCTCTGCAAACTCGTGGCACTTGGCAAGGAATGAAATAAACCATTCAATCATATGATGGTTTTCATGTCCACCTCATCTGCCCAGGCCAGAGCTTCTCCATTCCTGCCAGCTGCAGCTACCTCCTGAGCCAATCTAACTCCTGACCTTCAATTTCAGTTTCAAATGCATCATCCAGGACACTGTGCATGAGTCCCTGGCATGACTCAGAGGCTGCTCCTCAGTGCTACACGTGTCTCTCTCTGAGCACTCAGCAAATTGTTGTATTGACGTGGTCATCTGCTCACAGTCATTAGATGATAGTCATGGGATTATCTACTTTATATCGACAGCAACTAACATAACATATGACTGCTCACGTGTTGAGTAAATAATTAAATGTATGCTTTACTTTTTGTCATGGTTAATACATTCTGCTATCTTTCTTTTGGAGAGGAGAAAATTCTTGGTTGTATCATTTAGAAAAGGAAAATTGTCAGTGCTACAAGATTATTCTTTTTACAGTTGTCTTAGGTTAATCACCTCCCTTGCCTTCACACATGATAATAAAAGGCATTTTTTACAATGTGAAGTAGCCTCAACCATCATGTGGAGCAATGCCTTTGTATAAAAGCACCAAGAGAAACTGGCAGTGGCTCAGGGGCACTGAAAACTCTACACATTCAAAGACAGGCTGAATGTGCTTCAGTTTTCTCATGCAGTCAGGTTATTAGGCCTGGCCTGTGGTGCCTACCTGTAAAGGTTCATCCCATGTGTCAACCTGGGGAAGCTATAGTCCCCTCCTATGCAAACACTAATCTAGGTGCTACTGTGAAGTCATTTTGTAGAGGTGGCTAACATCTGTTGCCAACTGACTTCAAGCCAAGAAGATTGTCTTTAGTAACTGGAGGGGACTTTACCTAAACCCTTGGAAAGGCCTGAAGAGCAAAACAGTTTCATCTGCCAAAAAAAGAAACTGTACATTTGAATTTCAGCACTTGATCCTGCCAGAGTTCAGTACCTGGTCTCTCTGAGGGCTGGCCCTATGAATTATGAACTTGCCTAACCAGTTGCCACAGTTCCATAAGCCAGCCCCTTGTGATAGACAGACAGATGAGAGATAGATAAATATAGATAGATGGTAGACAGATAGATAGATAGATAGATAGATAGATAGATAGATAGACAGACAATATAGATAGATAATAGATAGATAATAGACAGATGATAGATGATAGACAGAAGATAGATAGATGATAAATAGATTGATAGAAGAAGGACTCTGCCTCCCTAGGAGGTCCCTCACTGCCCCACTCGTACTTTTGTTTGAGGGAATCCATCCTCGCTGTGGACCCAGTGGATTAGACACAGAAACATATGTCCACGCCCTCGCCACTTGCATATTATTGTGTAGATCTGTACCTCAGGCACAGATGCAGCCATCTGCAGGCTGCCAGGTGTCCTAATTTATTTTATCCTGCTTCAGAACAAGGAAAAGGACCAATCTAATATTTTCCTCTAGGCATTTAAACTGTAGCATTATCCTATAGCTAAAGGCCAGTGTGATTGAAGACTAAATACACAAAGAGCCAAGTCACTGAAAATGGAGAGCAAAGTATAAAAAAAGGCAGAGAATTTAGGAAGGAGAATGGAAAGGGGAAAAAGAAGGAGACAGAAGGAAAACAGACAGATCTAATGACTAAGTCCCTTGTCCCTGTCGACCTTTTGCTCCAGTTGCAACTGTGCTATTCTTTTCCACCAGGTACGTAAGTGCCTCGCTCCTCCTTCTAATCTAGCACTTAGGACGAGAGTACTCTGGCACAAAACCATAATATGTGTCAAGTCCTCTCCAGCCCTCTTCATCTAATCAATCAGCATTGTTTTATTAAATTCGCATACCTTACATGAAGATATTCAGCTCTAGTTTCCAACCTACAACTGAAGTCCAATTCCCCCTTACCTCTAAACCATAATACTTGGACTGAGGATTTAGCCTAGGGGCATAAGCACTGCCTGGCAAACACAAGGTTGCGAGTTCAATCCTCAGTACCAAAAATAAATAAATAAATAAACCAGACTACTCTCTATGTATCAGATCTACTGCCACCATTAATTACCTTGCCCTTGCTACTTCCTAGATCAAAAATGTCCAAAGACTCTCTGTGGCCTCACAAATTAAGTGAAAACCCCTTTCCTTGACATTTAACTTCTTATATAATAGGCAACTATTTATTTGATCGAGATTTTCTCTCCCTGCTTCTCAATTTGGTGAACACTCCCTGTGTCTTACTATGTTCACACTCTGCTTCCTCTTCCCTATCCACCATGGTCTGGCTGTGGTTTGTCACCCAAAGTTCATATGCTGGAATCCTGGCCCTCGGTAGTTTGGTGCCGAGGTGCAGAGATCTTTCAGAGAGGTCTAACTGAACTTGGCAAGGTCATGGGGGACACTCTGAGAAGGGGTCAACACTGTTTTCAAGGAATGCATGGTTTCTCTTGAAAGCGGTTTGTTGTATAGCAGTGGTGGCAAAACTTTGGCACACGTGCCACAGCCAGCTGTTTGTTATCATTGAAAGCTCTAAAAGGTTTTCCATCAGTGTTATAAAGTGAATCCACTCCACTCACCTGCTCCCTTCTGCATGCAACTGGGGCACATCCTGTTTCTCTGCCACATGTGATGCAGCCAGGAGGCTGAACACACCAGCGCCATGCTGTTCAACGCTTCAGGCACCACAGCCACAAGCCAACAAATCTCTTCCTCTCTATAAAGTGTCAAACACCAGATATCCTGTAATAACAGCACAAACTGAGCCCATCTTCCCATTCTAATTCAATGTCCAATGCCACTACTAGAGCCCCATGATGCTTAGAATCATTCCTTCTTTTAAGGTCCCCTGGCCTTTTCACTTTTGACTCTTGGTACAGTGAATATGATTTCCTAATTTCTCATTTTTCCATACTATCTGCCTCATTTTGGATCACAAATTCCTTAAAAGTAAGATTGGTGTTTTCTTATCTTTAATCACAGTGCAGTGATGTGAGCAAAATGAATTTTTAAAAGTCTGCTGCTATGAATGATTCAAGAGAACAAAGTCAGTGACAGAATTGAAGCCCAAACTACAGCATGTAGTAGAATTTTAGATCTAACCATCAAATTAAACATTGTTGATTTGGGTTGCTAAAATTACATTTTAGAGTACCCAGGATTTAGAAGAACGCAACATGTGTCTTAGCTACTTTTCTCTCGTCACTGGGTCAAAATACTCAATACCAAAAGTTAAAGGAGGAAAGGTTTACTTAGCTCAGTTTGAGAGGTTTCAGTCCATATCAGCTGGCTCCAAGACAGGGTGGCATAGCAGAGGGGCAACTGTGCATGACTGCAGGAGACAGCAAAAGCAACAAGAGTGGAGACAAGACTCTTTCTACCCCTTGCATTGGATGCAGCCTGCCCACCATAGGGCAGTGTAGCACTCACACCCTAAATCCTAGTCAGAACTATGCCAAACAAATCAGTGGACTGATTTACTAATCATACATCCTTAATCCCAGCATCACACACTCCAGATTAAGTCACCTTGGAAAAAGTCTTGTGACCAGATTGGGCAGACATCTAGACACAAACCGTAACAATGCATCATAGGAAAAATAGTATCACTCAGTGTTTGATTTTAAAAAGTACAAATCTTCCTTATGAGAAAAAAAAATCATAGCTATTTTTTCTTATCCCTTTACATACTAAGATATACCACATATTCATAAAGCACTT